>JAFVLL020035114.1:72943-86366 GCA_021397915.2 Tor tambroides | reverse complement strand
CGTCCGGCTCCGGGGCCAGCAGGAGAGGAGGAGGAGGTTGAGCTCGACTGTGCTGGTGGTGAAGCTGAGGGCCGTCAGCAGCCAGGTGGAACAGAGGGTTCTGGAAGGAGAGGGGGTAGCGGAGCGCAGCGGCTTGCTGCTGTTGCTGCTGGGACAGCGAGTCGGTGGTGGCTCCCATCTGGCTCAGCTGGCTCAACCTCAGACCCCCGGATATGCTGGAACCACCGGATCCGGCCGACATACGCCCTCCGGCGCGCAGCTGACCTCCGAGGCCTCCTCCCAAGCCCGCGAGCCCACCGTAGCTGCCGAGGCCGGCAATCGAGGCCTGGGAAGAGTTGAGCATGTCCCCCATAGACTGCAGGTTAGAGACGCTGTTCATTCTTGAGTCCTGGAGGTCCATCATAGAAACATTTTCATTAACACCTAGAACCCTAGTGCGAGAACTCTGCAGATACCTGCCCTGCGCAGCAGGTGTGGCCGCTTATGAACGTGGCTTGACAGCGTGTGTGTATTTAACTTGAGGGTTAAAAGGAAATCATTCACCCAAAAATGAAATTTCTGTCATTATTTACTCATGTCGTTAAAAACTATGCTGTTGTTTTTTCACTGGAACTTAGAAGTACAATTGTTATGTTTAAAAATATGCTGCCATAATTATATTAATTGCTTTTTATGCATAAAAACAAAAGCCAGGTTGTTCTAGTAATAATGTCATTTTTAAATATATAAATATAGTGTATAATATAATATATAATATTAAAAAAAAAACATTATATTTAAATATATTATATTTAATAAATAATTAAAATCAGCTTTTATAAGATAAAATGAATTAAACTAAATTCAAAATGAACAAAAAATGCCATAAAAAGTACTACTCAAATTGATTTATTTTTTAATGCTTCATTTAAATGTCATTGTTACGCTGTGTAAATAATTTTCATTTTTTTAAAAATCACATCAAAATTAGTGATTATAGCACAGAGGTAAGTTTTTATTCACATGAAACTTATAGCATATTTAAGAAAATGTATTAATTAAATAAGAATTAAAATAAAGAAGACACCCAGTTGTGCTAGTAATAATATATAATTGTTTAAATATTTAAACAATGTTAATAAATAATTAACATCAGCTTTTAAGAAAAATCAATTTAATAAAATAGGAAAAAAACACCATAAAAACAGTTCATATGACTTAGATATGTACATATGAGTAGTACATATGACTGATTTTTTTTTTCACCATATGATTCATTAAAACGTCATTAAGTTACATTTCAGTGTCATTGTTACATTGTTTCTTGTTTGTGTAAAATATTTCCATTGGAAAAAATAATTAATGGATAATTTGCTGATTATATTTTATACATAGGTAAATTTTTTTGAGATGATGTTCACAGCATCTTAAAACAAATCATTTTTATGATATAAATAAAATAACAAAGAAAAGTCCTAGTAATAAAGTCATAGAAAATTATATTTAATTAATCAAATATAATATTCTATATATTATAATATTTAAATCTTACAATATTATATTTTATATATTATATAATTATATACTATAATAAGCAACCATTACCAAAAGCTTTTATAGGAGAAAACTGAATTTAAATGAAATTAATTTAACCTTCGTAGCAATAAATAAATAAATAAATAAATAAATAAATTCAAAAATTCAAGATTCAAAATTCTGAGACCTCTAAAAATAGACTAAAATAGTCAAATGAATTTACAAAACAGCAGTGAGGCAAAAACATGGCAAGTACAATTTGTATGTAATTATTTCATTTTTTTAAATTAATTACATTAAATTGGTTCAATCTTTTATTTTAATAAGACCTGGAATATAGTGCACAAATAATATGTACTACCTTTATAGTGCTTTTTCAACAGCATTGGTCACAATGAAAAATACATGTGATGCAATTTTGCAGTAAATGCTCACAGAATTTAAATTTTTGGGTGAACTACTGATTTTATGTCAGGACCCTGAATCCCAAATGATGATGCAAGATTAAGGTAAAGAATCTCTATTGTATGTACTGACTGCACCCACATCATCTCGTAGCCCTCTTTCCATGCTTGGATGGTATTTGACTCTGCAGTAAGCAGGTCAGTGGCGCTTCCTTCTCCCACAGGAACAAAGCCAACCCTCAGAAAAGCTGGTGAAACGTGTGCTAGGGAGCGAGCTGTTATTCACATAAGAATTCGGACCAGACAGCACTGACCACAGTCATGAAGTATTTCTAAACGAAAGGGGCGATTATTTAATCAGAACCACCACCCTATCAGAAGCACTGCCCTGTGGGACTTACCTTTGGGTCTGGATCGGTAATATCAGAACTGCTAGTACAGTACGCTGGACTGGAGCGGGCCAACGGGGGACGGGCCATATAGAAAACATCTTTAGATGAGGCTCGGTGAGGATGGTCGCGGTCCGCAAACCCCCCCATTCCGGCCCGGGACGCAGGGGCGCCGCCACCGGACATGGCAGAGGTTGGAGAGGGCAGGCGAGTGATCTCGACTGAACTATGTGAGATATGAGAAAGTTATCATGGGAAATCATATCCACACTCATTTTCTCCACAAGCAATATTACATAAAACATTCACTTATGCTCAGTTCCAAAACCTTGAGAGCCATATGATGTGATATTTTATTAGTAAATAAACTTTGATACAGTGTTATTTTAGCATCACTGATATACTATTATTGTTTATGTTAATATTTAAACTTAAAAAAAATAAATCTGTTTTTACTTTAATCTTAGTAAAAGTTTTAGTAATTCTGTTGTGTTTTTGACATTTTTATTAGTGTATTTTTTTAATGTCTATATAGCATTTATTAATATGTATTTGTTAGTTTTAGTTTATTTCATTTTAGTTATTTTATACTTCAAGTTCAAGCAAAAATGAGAAATGCTGGCAAATAATTGAAATAAAATAAGGTATATTATTTTATTTCAGTTAACGTTTATTTTCTTTCAAGTATATATATATTTTTTTTTATGGTTTTAGATTTAGTTAACAATAATAACCCTGCTTTCATGGGATCATTGAAATAAACAGTATGAAAAAAATAACATTTATTTTAATATTTGCTAAAGATTATATTTAACAATCTTATTCAAATATCAGTCTTTTATAAGGTTCATTTTAAGTGACAGGAAAAAAATCTAAATGTTATGTTGAAATAATTCCCATAGAAATGAAATAATTCCCATAAAAATGGGAATGCACATTGAAATATTTGGACAACTAAACTAAACTAAATTAAATGAATAAATTTAAAAAAAATTAAAAAAAATATAATAATAATAATAATAAAATAAAAATGTATTAATACAATTTATACTCTTACCCATTTCTTTAAAATACAATATTTTACATTATTTTATTGTATTTTATAATACGTGTACATTGTATTTTAAATGTGTTTTTATACTGTGGAATAAAAGATTTTATATAAAATACAATAAAAATGCGATATTATAAAAGGCAACATGTTGTTTCCTAAATTAAATAATTGCCTTTTTTTATAGTTACTGTACTAAAACCAAAATGAAAGATTCAAACAGTCTCTGTAAAATAGAATAAAATGGTTTAAAAATAGAAAGCAGAATGAAATAGTAAAAAAAAAAAAAATCAATTCTGTACTTTTTTTTATTTTTATAACCCACTGCACCTCAATTCAAGTTTGGAAAAGGTGCCTAAAAATATAGACTATAGGTTTTGGAAAGTTGTTTCTGCAGTGGTTCAGCAGATGCTACCTGTTGAGGTCCCTCATCATGAGGTTCTGGAACTCAGAAGAGATGCCCCTGTTGAAGCTGGGCCTGGAGAGCAGCCTGTCTGTCTGTCTCTCTGGAGGCTGTCTGTCCGTCTGATGGCTGGGCTGTCGCTGGAGGTGAGGGTTACGAAGGGCCATGCTGATGTCATTCAGAAGGCGGGGCAACGGTCCAAGTTTGATGATAGCATCCTTCGGCATGGTAAAAACAGACAGAGGAGACCAAACTGATGACTAATCGCAAAGGTAAGTAGACAATCACAGACATCTTCATCTAGATTATCGAGCAGCATCTACTTTGCTTAGTTGTGCCATGACTTCCCACAGGAGACTGTGCAGGATCGAGAGCTCCCTTCCCAAGTCGATGTAGCCCTCAAAAGCACCTGCGTTGCTCATGCTGTCGAGATTGGAAATCTCGTACAGGAACTGCTGCATGGAGCCCCACTCCATCTCTAAAAACTCATTCATAAAGCACATGTACTCCTCCTTACTGCCAAACCTGGAACACAGTGAGGAATCGGTACAGACACTGGGTTTATACGGTCAGACAATGATAATGATGATAATGTGAATGATCATTATCAGTTTGTTATAGCTTAATGGTTAATGATCTGGGCTGACAGCCCAAATGTCATAATTTATCCCAGAAAATTAGGAGTAAAGAGATCCCCATCACCATCATGTCCTTGAGCAAAGACACTTAAACCCAAGTTAAGATGACTGTCCCCGATTTGATTGGAAGAATAACATTTAAAGCACAAATATCAAGATCACAATTAGGGATGCAAAGATATTTAAATTCTGGCTGTTATGCTAACTATGATATTTATTCTTCATATTTATGATTACTTTTAATTATATCAATTTAGGCCAAATATAAAAATAGGGAAAAGTAGAATGCACAATTAAAATAAAATTAAATAATATAAAATAAAATAAAAAAAACAGTTTGGCCCCATTATATTATGGGAGAAATGAGAAAGCACAAAATAAATATCCGATGAGAAAAAAAAATAATAATAAAATGAAATGAAATAAAATAAACATTTAATAAGCAGTCTGGTTCCATTATATTATGCATCTTAAAACAGAATGGGGAAAATGAAAATGTACAAAGTGAATATCTGCTATGGAAAAAATAGAATTAAAAAATAAAAGAAAAGAAATTTTCATTTGACAAGCAGTTTGGTTCCATTATATTATGCATCTTGAAACAGAATAGGGAAAATGAGAATGCACAAAATAAATATTCGATGTGGAAAAATAAAATAAAACAAAATAAAAAATGAGCTGATAACCAATTTATAAGACAAGATAAGATAAGATAAGATAAGAAACAGTTGATAAGCAGTTTGCTTCCTTAACATTATGCATCTTAAAACACATTAGGGAAAATGAGAATGCACAAAATAAATATCCGATGTGTAAAATAAAATAAAATAAAGTTGATAACCAATATGATCCTAATATATCATGCATCCCCAATGTTTACGCTGCTGAAAAGACCAGCACAAATGCAAGTTACTATACTCTCATAATACAGCAGAAAATGATGATATAGTAATAAAGTTAAAAGACCTTAGAGAAGTGTGCACTGACTTTGAGAAGTTTGCAAGGTTCTGCACAACTTTGGCTATGAGGGTGAGTGTGCGTGAAGTCTGCTCATCGGGGTACTCCTGTGTGAGGTTGAATAAGGATGGCGACATGACGGCTGGACACAGGAAGCGCAGAAAGAGGGAACCACTGATCAGTCGATCTGCAATGTCCTCTCTTCCCCTCTCAGCGCATCGAACACGCCAGGACGCAAACACCTCTTTCAGTTCTCTAGGAAATGCACTGCCAAACACAAATAATACAGATGATTTCCATTTAGATTTAAGCAGTTGATGTGATAATGAGGGGTCATGCACATTATCAGTTTGTTTTCTCAATACATTTCATATCATTTTTAAATCATGCAATCTTAAGAAAGATTTTTAAGAAGTTGTTTTGCCTCTCAAACTCAAAAGCTGTAAAAAAAAAATAACATAATTAAATATATCATTTTTACTGTCCAGTGGTGTGGTGCACACTTATACATACATACATTTATTTATTTTAAATATAAATATTTTGTAACATTATAAATTCTATTTTAAAAATGATCAATTGTCAATTATCAACACATTATTGAAGGGTAAAAATGTTTTTTTTTTTTTTTTCATTTTAATAAAAAAAACTTTTTGGTGGTATATCAAAAATATTAAGCAGCACAGTGATGATAATAAAAAGAAATGTTTCTTGAGCAGCAAATCAGCATATTAGAGTGATTTCTGAAGGATCATGTGACACTGAAAACTGGAGTAATGATGCTGAAAATTGAGCTTTGATCACAGGAATAAATTACATTTGTAAATATATTCAAATAGAAAACATTTATTTTAAACTGTAATAAAATTTCATAATATTACCGTTTTTATTGTGTTTTTGATCAAATAAACGCAGCCTTGGTAAGCATAAGAGGTATCTTTCAAAAACAGTAAAAAATATTTTAAACAGTAGCGTAAATTATAGAAATTTTAACCTAAAATCTTTAAACTACCCATTTAAAAACATTTACAGTGATTGTGCATAAGAAGAATTTAACTTTCCACAGAAAAAAAAAAACAGTAAGGGGCCATTCACACAAGATCTATTCCAGCTGCTTTTTTATTTATTTATTTATTTATTATTGCTCCGTAAATATGTGCTATATTGATGAATTTGATTGCTGCAGTACATCTTGCAGTTTTTTCAGCATTTTTAGCAAGGAGTTCTACAGATGGCACACACATTTAAAAACATTTCAAGACAGCCCATTAAAGGATGGTCTATGTCAGCACTGTAACTAACCAATGAGAGTTGACGATTTTGCAGAGTGCGAGCTCACAGCACATCCGGAGGTTGGCTTGATGTTCGGGCAGTACAGAAGGTGGAGTCCTCATTGGGTCGACTTCACAGTTCTCCTCTGACTCATACAGAGCACGGATAAAATCACCTGAATCCAGATGAGACCATCAGTGTGCATTGCCATCCAAGCATCCAAATCCACGACAACTCTCTGAACAATCTGAGGAAGTCTCACCTAAAACGTCTTTGAGGTACTTATGTCCGATGAGTTTGAGGTACTCTTCTATGGCTTTGGTGGCCAGGGTGTTCTCTCTGAAGATCAGGTGCTCTCGATCGATAAACCGGTCTACCTCGCACATCGCCATGTCTGAAAGAAAATCCTTGTGCAGAGCAAAAGAAGAGACATCTGTAATCACTTCACAATTACCTACATATAATGACATATGCATATGCAGACAGTCTCCTAATCATGATACAACCAAATAAGTGAGCGATTTGGAGTGCCTGCATAGGCAGTAATAGTGTTATTATTGTTAACAAAAACTAAAACTATTTAAAATTGCTTTGGTAAGTGAAATAAAGTTGAAATAAAATATAAACAGTAGATAAAAAACTTAAAACTTAAACAAAAATGAGAAATGTTGCCTTCACAACTAAGTGAAATAAATTAACTATTAAACTAAATTATAAGTTGAAGTACTGAAATTACTAAAACTAAAAAAAATTTTTTTTTTTAACTTTTTAAAAAAATATTTATAAAAAAAATACAATTGACAAAAACACAGCATAAATTAATAAAACTAATATATATAAATAGAAATTATTTTTAAAAACATATATAAAAAAATAATACAATTGACAAAACCACATAGCATAAATTAATAAAACTAAAAACAAAATGAAAAATAAATATTTAAAAATAAAAGTTAATATTCAAAATATTAATAAATACTATAATAATATCTAAACAATACTATGTGCCACACAAATAATACTTGCACAGAGAGTTTGATGTTTAAACTATCATTTTGATTCTCTAAAATCCATAAAAATACATATACCCAAATATAGATAAAACAGCCCATTTTGAATTAGATTACACTATTTTTCCAATTGTTTTCAATATTAAATGAAATATTATCAGGTCCACATTGAGTTTCCTTAAATTTAATGAATTTAAACATGGTAAAATGTTGCACACACATTTAGTATTCATAAAAATATACAACATATACATATATTAGGTAAAATAGTCAAATGTACTCTATTATTTTCAGTCATTCTTAATATTAAATCAATTGGCAGCCTAAAATAAGTTTTCAAAAGCATATATAATTGCCATTTCATCCAGCATCTTGGATTTACTTAATTCAGTTTGGCGCAGTACATTCTGGGATTGTCTTTGTCATAAAATTTTGGGTCAGGTGCACAAATATGATGTCCTAAAATGCTGTCTATTTAGGCAGCTCACTAGGTTTTGGAACATACTAAATAACCTACATGCAAACATTATTCAAAGTAAGTAGTACCTTGGCCTTCCCTGTGCTCTGCAGGATGTGCACTAGAGCACAAGCCACTTCCTCTTTGCTCTTGACACTCAGCAGCGGCTCCAGAACCGCGCACAGCGTTCGGTAGTTGTTGGTCACATACTCTGCAAACTCTTTATACAGCTCCATCGGCAGGATGCTCATGGTCTGAAAGCGCGACTTGAGCCGCAGGGAGGCGTTGATGATTTTGCCCCCTCCAACACCTCCACCCTTGGCCAGGACGCTGGGCTGAATGACGGGGTACCATTGCTCCACAAACTGACGACCAGTGATGCTGGAAATGGGAATGCTGACCAAGCCTAGGTATGTGCTCTTCTCCTGTTATGATCAGAGAAATTGACAAAACCGATGATGATCACTCATCATATCAGGAGACATATCAAAGGCTCATCTTTTTATCAGATTTTTAAATGGCAATTGCCTTGAAGCATTATTTGCTATCAGTTTTTTGGTTATTTGCATAAAAAACTTTTGGAATTTTTTTTTTTTTTTGAGTCTATAGGAGTCATTTATATGATCATATTTTTATATGCACACTTTAATTTTTTAATAATTATTAATGCATAAATAATATTAAATATAAATAAAATACTGTTTATATTAATATATATATGTGCATATATTGTATATGTTGTAAAAAATAATATTTATTCATTATATATATATATATATATATATATATATATATACATAAATATAATGTACACATAATGTTTCTAATAGCATAATATGTTTAATATTTTTAAATAATTCACTTATAACCAATATATACTATTAATACATAATAATTCATTATTATTTAAAATATAATAATTAATGTATAAATTGTACATACAAACATAAAAATGAATATATACACAGACACGCACAGCATTTTATACACAATATATTTTATATTTAAAATGTATATTTTTTAATAATTAAATTTGATTTGATATGCACACATATATCCACTCCAGTCTTGAAGTCTTAATTTCGAGTTTCATGTCTATCAGCTGAGGTGGTCCTTTACCTTGCGTCTTTTCTTGTCCGTCTCTTTGTAAAGGTGAAGGCGGAGGTTGCGGACAGCTGGCAGGTTGTTGAATTCAAAGTGCTCACCCCAGAAGACAGTATCGGTTCGGGGTTTGCTGGTGGTGCGGGCGTAAAGCATATCATCCAAGCACAGTTCACAATAATAGCGCTTTTTGGGTGGGAGTTCACGGGCCTCGATGATCCACAGCTTCAGAACGCTGTCGACGCGTCGACTGTTGTCCTGAGTGCGGCAAACACAGACGCTAAAGCCAACACGATCATATTAGCACCATATAAACTGTAGGTGAGGGTGGAGAAGGGGTTTGCAGATCTTCAAATGTGTCATCAAGCATGAGGACAGACAGGAGAGACTGCAGTGATTTAGAAAGGATAATGATCTGAACTCCTGTTAGTCTAACACCTACAGCGTGTCTAAAGCGCTGGATGGTCTCACAGAATGATGAGTCATTAGAACCATCAAAATGCCACCTTCTAAAGATCCACTAAATATACCCTGAAAAACAGATTTCCAAAGCTCCAGTCCTTTCATTAAAAAATAAAGTGACAATAACATGCTACAGTCATGGTTTCAGCTAGTAAAGCTATGCCATTCTGATATGTTACTGAGTGATTACCATATTCATTAACCGAGGTTCTTCAAAGATGCAAAGCCAGACTGACATAAACCAACCAATCACAGTTCGTTCTGTTTTTAGATGCTGTTTAGAAGTGGTAAATTTGTACGTTTGTAAGACTAACAGACTGTGTGGGGATACATTCAAATAATGTCAATTCACTGAACAGCTATCCAGAAAATACAGCTGAAAAAAGTAACTTTTATATTAATTTATTTATATTAAAACACATTGTTAATATATTTATATATGATCTGAATTTATGTCCATCCTAAAGTAGTAAATAGCAAAAATAATAATAATAATAATTATTATTATTTTACGAACAAAAAGTGTATTATGAATATATTTATATTTATAGCATTTATATTTATATATTAAATTAATTTCTTAAATTATTTATTTATTAAATCCTATAATAATAATAATTGATAATAATTATAATAATTAAATTTAAGTATACAGTTCTGATTGTGGATATAATTTACTTGGTACTGAGCACCTTTAAACTTTGAATATCTTTCAAAATATTTATGAACACATGGTGATGATTTCAAACATTCACAAAAACCTCACATTTTACCTTATAAACACAATTTTGTTTTCCGTTGGACTGGTAAAAACCTGTGCAACCTGAATCCTAAAAGTTATGTATTAATTCTGATTAGACTTTCCAGTTTTGACAGTCAGTGAACAGATTGTGACGCCATCTGTGACTATGTCAAAGAAAATATTGTAAACCTAAAAAAACCCCACAGTATTGTCCAAAATCATGGTATTATCATGGTATCATATGTTCAAATCATGTTTTTTTGTCAGTCAGTGCTTCATTGGTTTGCTGTAAACTAATCGGTGATGCACGTCTGTGGCTTTTTTTTTTAGCACTTCAGAAACTTCTTCAACTAATCAGCTAATAAATCAAACTAATGTACACCCTTGGTCTGTCCTCGTTTATTGTAATATTGACAATGCGTCTTTTGAAAGACTGAGCGGGCTGATCGTTTTTGGATGCCTGTGTCATGTTCTCCACGCAACGTGACTCAGCCCAAACTCCCGCTGCCTGAACATCTGGACGTGTCAATCCACAGCGCTCTCTTTTTAAAGCCCACCCATTCAAAACCCTCACAACAGACACAGCCAACAGAATCCTGTATTCTGCACTGGCCTTTGGGATAAGTATTATCTAAGCATACCAGATTAAAAAAAAGATTTATTCATTATTTATTCATTATTATTCGTTTATTTCATTATAAGGCAGGACAGCACATGGAAGTCGTTTCAAGTTCATTCAGAATCCCACAAATATCAGTAGAGGGTAAAACGAGAGTAAAGATGGAAATGACAGGAGAGGTTGTTACTGGAGTAGACTGATGCAGTCATGGAAGAAGAGCGTTCCTCTTTTCTTTTTCTTCTTTATACTCACTTTGTTTGGTTTGACAGCTCTCTGCAGATTCTCTATCCATTTGTCTCGCTCCGCAGCCGACCGACAGGCAAAACACTTTGTTCCTGAAGCAGTTATCACCTAAGAAAAGGAATAATGACTTTCACTATTTCAACCATCAGCGTAATTATAATGATAAGAAAGAGCAACAAAATTCCACAGGGCACTGTTAATATAGTCATGCATTTGATGATTTAAGATGAAATGTGTGATTTCTATGCCACTAGTGAAACTGACAGAAAATTCACAGATTTCACTGTTGTTCTTCATTTCATAGGATAACAGAGCAATAGAAAGAATGATAGATAGACAGACAGACAGACAGACAGACAAGTAGATAGATAGATAGATAGATAGATAGATAGATAGATAGATAGATAGACAGATAGATAGATACATAGATAGATAGATAGATAGATAGATAGATAGATAGATAGATAGATAGATAGATAGAACGATAGATAGACAGACAGACAGACAGACAGATAGATAGATAGATAGATAGATAGATAGATAGATAGATAGATAGATAGATAGATAGATAGATAGATAGATAGATAGATGTGAAGTGTATAGTTTGCTGTAGATCACCTCAAAACAGTACTCCTGTCCCAGTATACTGGAGTGAACAGGCTTGATGACGGCGTCTTCATCAAGTGTCAAATCCAAGGCCTCGGCTGCGCTGCTGGGAGACAGCAAAGACTCATGGGAGTGTGATTCTTTGAAGCTCTGCATCAGACGAGTCCTGTGAGGGAGCAATAGCAGCAGGTCTGAGAGAGAAGATGCTCACAGGTTGAGCTTACATCACAAGCCTACATGACGAGGTCAGTATTTCATTTGATATTACACAAGTCCACTTTCTTTGGAAGTCCTTTCTCTGTGATTTTTTACATAAAACGACATCAGCTTCTATCATCAATCGTAAAATAAATCATGAGCGACTGAACACTTGGGGAGGATTCACCAACAATCAATAGCGCTGAACACAATTTGCACATTGTGATTTTCAAACTTGAAAATGCTGAAAGTGAGTTCAACTATAATGCCTATCAATATATGAAAAATGCTAATTTGATCAATAAAAATGTTCACAATTATCACTTTCCAATAAAACATTCTGTTTCCGCCTGCTTTCCATAGGTGGAAACAGTTTAATGTTAAAAATAACGCTAAAATAACACTAAAATCATCCAAAACGAGCCTAATTTTAAAAAAGGAGGTGTTGTTGGCATAAATACTCAAGGTAGAGTTGATTTCAGTGCATTTTTGCATTCAGTTTAACTGAATTCAGTTCAACTATTGTGGACAATAAGCGAACAGGACGCTTATTATATATATGTATATTTTTATTATTATTATATATTAACGGTGGCACGATACATGTATTCGTACCGAACCGTCATGGTACGGGCATCTCGGTTCGGTGCATGAGGCCTTACAACGAATACATGCAATCCACCCCTAATCCAGAAGGGGGAGCCCGCAGCAATGCAACGCTGTTTGATAACTGCCTGCAGAAGAACAGCGAAAGCCATGAGTTGTGCACTTGAAAACAAAGCCCCCTAGACAGTGACAATGTGCTGATTCTGAATGCGTATCTCACATAGACTGACACGGAGTATACTTTAAAGGCTTGCGCACTCAACTGTTTGTGAAATGGAGCTTTGTGCCCGTGTATCCTACCTCTCTCATTCGGCACAAATCCAAATATTCCATAATATTTCCATATTTGCGATGTAACGTATCTGAATGCTAAACTATTATTTATTATGTAAATTATAGGCTTTGTACTTCAGTCGCGTTCCAACGGTGACACAGAGGCGGGTGCGCTGATGTTTGTATTTTATTTTGATAAAGTACCAACTTTAGCAATGCTGGAACTGATGTGTTTTGTGTGTGTGTGTGCGCCGGCACGATCACTTCAACTGTTTCCTTATACCAGCAGAATCAACTTTAAACACTTATTGTCTTAATAATAATGCATCACTGTATAAAGGTCTGCTTTTATTTGTGTAGACTCACAATGAAAACAAAACACTGTGCTTTTATAAAATAAAGAAAACATAGGATGTCGCTTTCTGCCATTTGAGTTTCCTTTCTGTGAACAAATTAAGCGTGTCACAAAAATGAACT
>JAFVLL020035114.1:0-72843 GCA_021397915.2 Tor tambroides | reverse complement strand
ATCTATCTATGTCTGTCTGTCTGTCTGTCTGTCTGTCTATCTATCTATCTATCTATCTCTGTCTGTCTGTCTGTCTGTCTATCTCTGTCTGTCTGTCTATCTATATCTATCTATCTATGTCTGTCTGTCTGTCTATCTATCTATATATATCTATGTCTGTCTGTCTGTCTGTCTATCTATCTATCTATCTATCTATCTATCTATGTCTGTCTGTCTGTCTGTTTATGTCTGTCTGTCTGTCTGTCTATCTATCTATGTCTGTCTGTCTGTCTGCCTATCTGTCTGTCTATCTATCTATCTATGTCTGTCTGTCTGTCTGCCTATCTGTCTGTCTGTCTATACATCCATCTATCTGTACATCTGTCTGTCTTAACCTTCAAATCTCTTTTCGAGCTCCTCAAACTATAAGGCTTACATAAACTAAGGTGTTTTTTTTCCCCGTCAGATTCGAACAAGCCAATATTTATTCTAGTTTAATTGACTCTGGCTGGGAAGTACGGGTGCATATGACTTTGTGCTGGCGAGGTGCGGTGTGTGTGTGTGTGTGTGGACAAGTCCAGTGTACATACAGTGGATGTGGGAGGAGACAGAGGTGGAGTGGGCGGGTCACAGTCAGGTGAGTCGTTACCTGTGCATTCGCAGTGGGACGGGCGCAAGGCGGGGCTGCACTAGGATGGACTGCCGCCTCCCCTAAGAGAAATCACCGTATCTCATCAACACACGACAGGAGAAGAGGAGAGGAGAGAATCGTGTGTATGTGAGGGTGTGGGCCTGTGCATCAATCCCAGCAGGCAAAGGGAGTATGTGTCCGTGAGACGGGACCGGCATGCATGTGGACATACGCACGCACTCACACAAAAATACATACAAATTCCCAGACGAACATTTAAATGTCCACCAAAATACACACACAAACCTCACCACATAAGTCAAGGGCAAACAAAATCTGTGCTGAAGCTCTCAGTGCCATGTTGGTCATCGCAATGATTTTGCAGCCAACATGCAGCTACAAGCTAAACAAAACTCTTCTCTACAAATACAACAGAGTAATTCTTCAGCTCTCAAAATCCCAATAATCTGCGAACAGGGACATGCTCCTGGCTCAATGCACCTGAGATAATAAAAGTGGCGGGAAAAACAGCAGAACAAAAACAAACACACAGCGTGTGAACGTCTGCCAAGCACATGAGCAAACACAGAACTGACAGAGACGCATCATTAAAAATTCGGGACAGTTCAAAACCAGGGCGCTTTACAAACACAAACTTCTCTCTTGCTGAAATCAGAAGAGAATATGATCAGTTTTAATGCAGAATGACTTTTTATATTTTACACTACCAGTCAGAAGTTTGGAATAATTACGATTTTGTTATGTTTTTGAAAGAAGTCTCTTACGCTCATCAAGGCTGCATAGATTTAATCAAAACTACGGTAAACACGATGATACTGTGAAATATTATTACAATTTAAAATAACTGTTTTCTATTTTAATGAAAATGTAATTTATTTCTGTGATGCAAAGCTGAATTTTCTGCAGCCAGTCTTCAGTGTCACATGATGCAGAAAAAAATATTTTTTGACAATAATAAGAACCATTAATAATAGAGCACCAAAAATAACTGATAATAGGTGAAAATAACAATAATAATTCATTCAGAAAAATTCAGGAATAAGTTATATTTAATATATTACAATTATATATCGCAATATTAAATAATTTATTTTATAATATTTTTTAAAATAATCTAATTATATAAATATAATATATTTTAATATACATAACATAATAAAATAGAAAACATTTTAGTGAATAATAATATTTCACAATATTACAGCTCAAATAAGCAGCCTTGGTTAGCAAAAACTTTTGACTGGCAGTGAAAAAAGGAAGTCATTTTATTTAAATTATGTTTATTATGAAGTAAATAAATACAAATATGTAATATGTATATGTACAAGCTTTTTACTTTAAAAAAAAAAACTTTCTTTACCTTATTAAGTAAATTAATAACATCATATTAATTAATAATATTAAATGTTTATGATTTAACTTATATATCAAAATAAAGGATGTTATAAGACCCAGACAGAATCCCCCCCACATTTCATTTGGGCAATCTAAACGTGTTAAATGTATGTTAAAAATATGTTTCTTTCCGGAACCCCTGCAGTCTCGCTTCTTCCAAACATCTTCTGATGCCCACCTGAGCTTTCTTTCACACGCTAATTGTATTCTGCAGGAGAATCTGTGCTGACTGCGCTGAACGTCTGTCTGTGGTTCTGTCCACTCAGCAGTTTTCCTGATCCCTCAGTTATACGTGCAGCAGCTCACTCGTTTTATCTTATCTTATCTTGTCAGAAACAGGATTATTGATTTTCTCCTTTTCAAAGTCACATCGGAAGTCGATTTAAATCTGGCTGGAGCGTTAGCTCAGAGCGGTCGAGTGACGTGTGCACAGACTGGAACTGCTGAGAATTTGGTGTTTGTTGTAACATAGAGTATAGCGAAGCACCATTTATGACAAATCAAAGCATAAAAAAGAAGCGAGGGATGACGCATGGAAAGAAATATGAAGCATTTGATGTCCCTACAGGAGGTACTGCAGTTTAATGCTTGACTACATATCTTTCCACTTGAGGTAAAGCAACACTGAGCAATTGATGCTTCAAAAATGCAAGAATTATGCAATTATGTATTGAAGCATTTGTATTTTTGCAATATGCAATTTTTGCAATATCCAATATGCAATACATATGCAATTATGTATTGAAGCATTTGTATTTTATTATCCCATTAGAAATATTTTTAGAATGTCTCCAATGTTTCTCCTAGACAGCAATAAGATTAAATGGAGACTCTGTCCTGAGAAAAAGACCCAAATAATCACAAGAAATCTCAACAGTGTCTCAAACTGTGCTCAGATTCGCCAAGATATCAAAAATCTCAGAAATCTCTGTATGAACTCAGACATTTCTCATCAAAAGCAAATGATATATTTTAGTATTTTAGGTGAAACATCTTAATAATGCCTAAATAAAGCATAATTAAGAATTCTATTATAGGTGTCATATCTCAGATAGATATTTTTATTATTACATTATTTCCACATTTGGGGTCGGCAAGTGTTTATTATTTTTTATTTTTGTATTTAAAAAAATAAATTAATTAATACTTTAATTCAGCAAGGATGCGTTAAACTGATCAAAACTGATGATGAAGACATTTATAATGTTACAAAAGATTTCTATTTTGAATAAAAGCTGTTTTTGAATTTCCTAATTATCAAAGAATCACGAAAAAAAGTTTTCCACAAAAAATATTAAGCAGAAAAAACTTTTTCAACAGTGTTAATAATCAGAAATGTTTTGTGAGCAGAAAATCAGCATATTAGTGTGATTTCTGAAGGATCATGTGACACTGAAGACTGCAGTAATGCTGCTGAAAATTCAGCTTTTCATCACAGAAATAAATTGCATTTCAAAATATATTAAAATATAAAAAAGTTGTTTTAAATGGTAATAATTTTTTAATAATATTTCCCAATATTACTGTATTATTTTTCTTTTCTTTTCTATTTTTGAACAAATAAAATGTAAGATTTCTTTCTTACAGAGTCCAAACTTTTGAACACTAGTGTATATTAATATAAAACATTCTTTTGGACTAGAGAAGACTTAAAGTTAGAGTTTTAAATTCTTATCAAGGAAAAGGAAAAGTTGCTTCCTCTTGACACGACCCCTTTTAGCCTCCTCTGAGCAATAAAACCTTCCTCTGGGATAGTTCAGCTTTAGCATCAGCATCAGAATTCAGTGCTACTCTTCCTCAAGTGGATCGAATCTGTGATCTGTGAGCTCTGACCTACAAATCATCATACATCAGCGATGGAAATCAGTCCTGTAAAGCGTTCAGACAGGCAGAGCAAACAGGCAAAGACATTCCCACATAAACACAGATGAACAGACACGCAAACAACAGACAGATCAGTCCAGGAGAGATCCAGAAAAAGACCACAGACCTGGTCTGCGAACATCCTGGGTTTTTGCTCAGGCATCACCCCTCCCCTCAGCTCGTCTTCCACAGCCATGAGTCTTCACGGATAACAAGGAAGCGAAGGAGAGAGAAAGGACGAGAAAGAGAGAGACATTATTAGTTCCAAATTATTGTGATCAAACATAAGTGTTCATCAGCCAGAAATATCATTGATAGAAGCTTTGACTGTAGAAGTTTGGCCAATCTGGAAAGCCTACTGTGAGAAATTCCATCAAAAATATGTCACATTATGTCATATAATGACATATTTCCATCATCCCATGGGAATAAGGGAGCTGATAAATGAAAATGGGCCACGTTGTGCGGCTTCTAACGACGGCTGCCGCTCTTACTGGCAGCTTATTTCAGCAATTACACGCCATTGAAGTGGCCGCCAGCGCGCATCAAAGTGATGTTCGACTTTATACGCAAACGGGGATGTTTTCATATCCCCACATGAATATTTCCTCTCTGGAAATCGCATCAGGTACTGTTTTTAGGTATAGAACAAACCACTTTAATAGGCCCAAGACTGGTGTGATTATCAACTGAACAATGGCTTTGTAAGGAATCATGTGTCTTGTGATGTTTGGTTTGATATATGTTGACAAGACAATATGAGTACATGACAGGACAGCTGACATTAAATGCATGCATTTGGTTTGAATATGAAAGGTTTCATTGTTTTGATGTATACTGCTATGAAATAGTCATGAATGGTACATTTATTCATTGCAGGACGACTTACTTTAGTCTTTAGCATAAGTAAATAATGAATTCCACAGTTTAGGTTTAAAACAATGTGATTGGATATTTTATTCCATTGATAAATGTACATATATGCTTGTACAAAATCGAAATGCAAAAAGTAATAAAAAAACAACAACAAACAGAAAAGATAAAATAAGTGCTTCGGGACTGCTAAAAAAAGACAGAATTATCCATTTTATTTCAAGTCTGCTCATGTCTTTCGCATCAACGTGATTTTTTTTATTAACAAAGGTCAGACAAAGGGTCATGGGGTCAGACACATTTCACAATCAGAGGGGTCATGAGAAGGAATCGTTAATAAAACTTCATTGTGCTATTTAACATTGCTACAGTATCAAGGCATATTTATTGCACACAGTTTGGCTACAAGAATGAAATATATATCTTGTATACAGAATATATATATATGATTATGCTCTATAGTTATGAATAAATAGCTTTTAAAAGAATTTATAGGGAAGCAATATCTTTGTTATTGGTTTCTAACTGTATAGAATCTTTAATACACTCATTTTTATACATCGATATTTGAAAGGCTAACAATGAAAAACAAAAAGACTTTAAAAAAGGCTTTTTTCAGTGCAAACATTCCAGTTATTGTTGGTATCAACATCACATTGCAAAAAAGACTTTCCAAGAATTTATTTCGGTCCTAAATTAATTCAGTATTTATGTTTTTCTTGATCTATAATTCATATCTCTATGTTTATTTCACAAACAGCACCACACAAAATAAGATATTTATAAGTGCCTGTATCATAACTCACTTACCTCATGTTTAATATTTTATACTGCATCGTCTTGATATTGCACATGAAACATAACACTGAAACATAACACTGGTTTGTTGTGTTAATATTTCTCTGTAAAGGTGAAAACAAATCCAGCTCATATTTCACCTCAAAATCAAAAGAAAAAAATTATTATATTTTGCATAAAGCAAATGAAGCCCATTTTGTGTTTTATGCTGTGTCAATTTTTTTACATTTACTTAATAAAAAAGCATACATTTAAGGCAGCACAATATATATTATATAATATCTTATATATATATATATATAAGTGCTGTCAAATGATTAATCGCGATTAATCGCATCCAAAATAAAGTTTTTGTTTACATAATATATATGTGCATACTGTGTATATTTATTAAGCATATATATATTTAAGAAAAATATGTTACGTTTATATATTATATATATTTAAATATGATATAAATTATATGAATATAAATATATACATGTAAATACATGTAAATATTTTCAAAATATATGCTGTATGTGTGTGTATTTATATATACATAATAAATATACACACATATATTATGTAAACAAAAACTTTTATTTTGGATACGATTAATCGCGATTAACATATAAATTACAATTACAAATAAATATACTTTAATATTATTCATTACAGTTAAAAAATAAAAATAAATTTAAATTTAATATAAATAATAAAAAAATGATATAATAAATACTTAGATGAATTAATTTATCTAAAAATGAATTCATAAATTATTATACCATAAAAGCAATGTTTAAATGAGTGATTAATGTACAGCTTTGTTTTTGTTGTGCTGCCTTTAATAATTTTCTTTTTATTTTGGAGTGAAACATGACCTTGACCAGGTTTTGTGAGATTAAGCCATGAATTTAAATATTAGGAATCATATATGAGGCTTGTGTTTGAATATAAGCAAACACAAGCCTGTTTTATTGCATATTTAAAGATGCTTGCTCTTGCTGCTGAAACTGATATTCCCGCAAGGCCTGAACAACCGAAAGCCAAATGTGATGAGGCGCGGTTGACACATGAGAGCGCTGTTCTTGTGATAGCACATAGAGATATGGAGAACATGAACATCTGACATATGATCTATTCTGATGTGTAAGACACTTTCATCACACAGTATGTTCCAGAACACAGTGAAGAGAGAAGTGCAGCAGAGAAGCTTGAACAGGCAGTTCAGGAAGAGACGGTTGGAGAAGATGCTCTGCTACAATCATTGATGGTTATGTGGAAGAGAAATCGCCAGCACCTTTTCTGTTTTCAAGATAAACAGGTAGAAGCCGAATAAAGGCTTTTTGAAGAATAAAACATTAGTATTGCAGATATGCTGAAATATTTTACACTCCTTCGTCTCGTTCTTAAACCTGTATTACTTTTTTCTATATTATTTATTTATTGATTGATTAATTAATTTATTATATTTATTTCATTTTATTTATATATTTTTTACCATTTCTTTTCCTTTTGTGTTTCACTGAAAAATTAATAGCATACAGGCTTGGAACGAGATGAGGGTGAAAAAAAAAATAAATAAATCACAGAATTTTTATTAATGGATGACCGATCCTTGAGAGAGTTATTTAAACATTAGCAATTCATAAAGCAACTCCAACAGCACAATCTGTCCATGTCAAACTTGTTTTCTCAGACGGCAGTGCTTAAAATGACAAATATTTATGCCTCCATTACAAACATCCCGTTCATCCTGAGCTCATTCCGGTAAGGCATTGCACTAATACACGTCAAGGAGGGAAGAGACTTGATGATTTATATTTTTATGCCCTTTTGGGAGTAAGAACCAGGTCTCCCTTCATCATCTGAGTGTCTTGACTCCATGTCTTCTTCATTCCTAGAATTGGATTGAAATAGCAATATACTCTGTGACACAAAATATGCAGTAAGTGCTGCATTACAGGAAGTTACATCATCATTTCATCAACCAATGGCTGGGGTGATGTCATTTCTAACACTGAAACAAAATATTGGAAGATGGGTCTCTGTAGATTCACAAAGCTGAAAAGAATCCAAATAACACAGTAATAAAATGATGAAATGAAACCAAATAAAACAACAACAGGAAGGAAATCAACCCAGTTCATCGATTAAAAGTAGCTTTGTGAGGAGACACAGACTGAGTCAAACTACTACGAGAGTGGCACAATTCAACATAAATGACAGTCGCTATAGAAAACCCCTTATAAAATGTATAAAACATATACAGTGTCCCTAAAAAGTATTTGGACACCTGCATCATTCTAAAAAAATGTCTGAATAGCAAACAAAATATCAAATAATGCAAATTATAAATTGTGTTCATTAAAATGTAGTTAAAATAATATTTTTTAAAATAAAAAATGCAATAAATGTTAATAAAATGACTTAAAATTTAAATACTTGCATACAATAAAACTGATCAAAAGCGACAATAAAGACATTTATAATGTTACCAAAGGTTTCTATTTGAAATAAATGCTGTTCTGAATAAATAAATGAATAATGTATCTTAGTTTCCACAAAAAAGGAAGCAGTACAACTGTTTTTACCATCGATAATAATAATAAATGTTTTTAGATCAGCAAATCAGCATATTAGAAGGATTTCTGAAGGATCATGTGACGCTGAAGACTGGAGTATCGATGCTGAAAATACAGCTTTGATCACAGGAATAAATTACATTTTAACATAAATTAAAATACAAAACAGTTATTTTAAGTTTGAATAATATTTCACATTATTACTGCTTGACTGTATTTTTAATAAGATAAATGCAGCCTTAATAAGCATAAGAATCTTCTTTCAAAAACATTAAAACTTTTATAGTGCACTTTATAGTAAAATGTTTTTTATCATAGCATTTTTGTGAAATGCTTTGCTTGAAAGGCGTGCTTGTGCTATATTTTGATTGACATTCAGACATTTCTAAGTTTGATTTACTGTAAACATACAAATACTTTTTCGAGCCACTTTTTCTAAACAGCATTAGATAAGGGGTCTTTGTCAAATGAACGTAGAAGGAACCGAAGTATAAGTACACGGCGAGTGTGATCATGTAACCACCGCTCAATGTTTCTCCAGCCTCTTTTTTTTCATATTACCTGTCAATAATTCCTTTAATTTGGTTGTCTTTCTCCATCTGCTGCTGTCTCAGTCTCCTCTCGCTGTTCTCCAGTCGGCTCTGATACTGCAGCAGGATTTTATTGGTCTGCTGCTCCTGAGTTAACAGCCTCCTTTCGTACTCCTCCAGCTTGCGGTGAGACATCATCAGACGCTCCTTCAAAGAGTTGATCTCCTCCTCGTATTCACGCACCTGCGTCCAGAGGAGAGAGGAGGACAGCCGGCGTGTTATCACAGCAGATGTTACCCTCATCTTCAAGACTTTGTCGAGACAGTAAGGAAATAGGTTGGCGAGTGAGTAACTAAAAAGTTTCAAAAGTACTAAAAAGTAAAAGTATTCAATAAAAGTAAAACATTACATATCAATTCAATAAAAATTCATCAAAATGAAATTAAAGTACAAACGCTAAAACACTGAATAGCTTTTGAAAACTAGAACGAGCCATTCCATTAAAAGGCTTTAATAAATGTTCACAATACTATTCAAATCTGAAAATAAAGGTTAGATAAAGTATTCAAAAATAAAAGTTTTAATTAAAAGTAAAAAAATAAATAAATAATAAAAGTACTAAATAAAAGTATCAGAAATAGTTTAAAAGAATTGAATAACTTTGTCCATTAAATGGCATCAATAAACTTTTAAAATATAATTAAAATCTGCAAAAAAAGTATTAAAAGTCTTAAAAAGTATTTAATAAAAGTAAAATAATAAAAAAGTATGAAATAAACAAAAGTACTAAAAATAAACAGAAGTTGTGAAAATCACACATAACAAGATATTATCTATTAAATGTATTTAATAAACTTTCAAAATATTCATAAAATATGCAAAAAAGTAATAAAACAGTAGTAAAAGGTAATGAAGTACTCCTAAAAGTGGTGGTCATTTACTTCCTCTCTTTCTTCTGTGGAATATAAAAGGGACATTTTATAAGGATATCCTGGGCTCCATATTCTTCAAAAATTCATGTTTTGTGAGAAACACAGACTAAACAAGTCATACAGGTTTAGAACAGCATCAGGGTAAATAATGACTCATATTTTTGTAGCTCAGCCATTTTCAGAACAGTGTGTTTTTTCCAGTAATGAGCAACTTTCAGATTTTGGCAAAAATTTGGCAACTTACAAGCAAGCGTGATTTTGCCCCCTGCAGCTTTTCCTCAAGGAACGTGTCATTCACGCATGAAAATGTTGCCTAGGTGGGCAACTGCAGTCAATGCAAATGAGCAAATTCTCCTTCAAACCACACGGGAATGAGAAAATGTATTTAAAAAAATGCTGATTCACAGCTGAAGATAAAACTGTCCTTTAACAGGCACAATGTGAAACAATGAAAAGCGGTTGCGTGTCACCTCTACGCAAATTTCCAAGAGCAGCCAGGACATAGTGACTGAAAGCCCATGCTGCTCTCTCTTGAAGTCTGTTTACTTCTCATTTGATATTTAAATAATGCATAAATGAGGCTGCCAGCACCATCTGCTGCAGAGGTGAAAGATATGATATGCATTTCCTTGACACTTGTGCGCTGAGGTGGGAGACACAACTGAGAGGCTTGTGGCACATTTGCACAGGGACAGAGGAAGAATGTGAGAAAAAATGAAGATTCTGTGAGTAAATGGGGTGAACTATCCCTTTAATTTACGCTAAAGTGATTCTAATTCAAAGCTCACAACATTCACATCACAACTAATATGACAAAATCTGTTGGTATGAATAGAATAAACCCACAGCACACATCTAGTAGAGCTAGTAGAGTAAGAGAGAAACACACCCTGTCCAGCCGCGATTCGTCCATGCTCTTTGAATACTCCTTGAGTTTGTATTCCTCTCGGTCGATGCGGGAACTCTCTATGTCAGCAGAAAGATGGGGCATGTTGGACACCCAGGCGACCGTTCGCTCAGAGGCAGGGGTCGTGGGGTTGAGAGTGGATGGAGATTGGGAAGAGCCCTGAGGAAAAGAACACAAGATCATGTAAGTGTGGAAACAGATATTTGGGTTGCATCTTTGATACATACACTACACAGTTTGGGGTTGGTAAGATTTTTAATGTTTTTGAAAGAAATCTCTTATGCTCATCAAGCTACTATTTTTTTTTAATGAAAATTACAGTAAAAAGAACAATAGTGTGAAATATTATTACTAACAGTTATTAACTATTTCTATTTGAATATATCAAAATGTAATTTATTCCTGTGATGCAAAGCTGAATTTTCAGTGTCACATGATCCTTCAGAAATCACTCTAATATACTGATTTGCTGCTCGTTTCGTATTATTATCAGTGTTGAAAGCTTATTGTTGCTGCTTAATATTTTTGTGAAAACCGTGATACATTTTTTCAGGATTCATTGATGAATAGAATGTTCAAAAGAAAAGCATACAAATCTTTAGTAACATTATAAATTTATTTACTGTCACTTTTGATCATTTTAATGTGTGCTAAATAAAAGTATTAATTTCTTTCAAATATTAAGTATGCTGGTTAATTTTATTACTCTACTACCAATTAAAGTATATTCCTTTCAGCTCCATTTAACAAATTTGACCAGGTTTGAATCCATTTTACAAAATTCTGCAGATTTTTCTCTACAATCTGCACAAAAATAGTTGTGTCCCTGTGTAGCATTTTTTTTTAAATATTTTTTTAGCAAAATATATACTTATTTAAATAATGAGAATACTGTTATTCATTCAGATGAATAAATTGCAGTGTTTTTTGTTTGTTTTACTATGTGTATTTATTATAAATATAAGGTGTTTTAAAGTGTTAACGATATTCTCATTTTTGTGGGTAAGAAATATTGGGTCAAAATGTTTTTAATAGAATTTGTAAAAATTATAACTAACAAGATACTATCCGTTAAATGGTTTTAATAAACATCCAAAATATTATTAAAATCAGCAAAGAATAATTGTGAAAAACTCCCTGTGTGGCATATTTGATCTTTTTTATAGCAAAATAAATATTTATTTAATATAACCACATTTATAACTGCGTTTTCCATTTAGATGGGTAAACTGTGGCGTCCGTTTATTTTACTTGCTGTATTTACTATAAAGTAAGGTGTTCAAGTTTGATGTTGCCACCTTAACAAAATTCTCATTTTTTTATGTGATAAAATATTGCTGTTTTTTTTTTTAAAGGAAACTGAATAATTTGCTAAAGTATTGCCCATTATACTGTATGGCTTTAAAAAACATTTTCCATATAAATAAATGTATAGAGATCACACATACAAAAAAAGAAAAACTAGACAAAAGCACACGTTTGACAGCAGGGAGAGTGAAGAATGGTTTCTGATTGGAACACCTGTTTGCTCATGGTAGGCTTGAGCAGATGCTGTTGCTGGATCTGCTGGCGTTCCTGATGTGATTTGGATTGCTGCGTGGACTGCGGCGTTCCGCCCTGAGAGCCCTGCGATCCCTGGCTCTCTCTGGTGGAGCTCTGCTGATGCGGCAGGCCAGGCGGGGTGCTGTCTTTGACGGACAGCTGCTGCCGAGGGCCCTGCTGCCGGCCCCCGAAGCCGGACTCCGGGGACTGGAGCAGGTTTCCGCTCTGCGGCCTGGTTTTGCCCGCAGGAGCGGCGGCGGCGGCAGAACTCACGGAAAGCTGATGCGAGGGTTGCGATGTCATGCGCTGTGTGGGAGGAGCCATGGAGCTTTGACGGACAGGCTGAACGGTGGAAGGAGGCGTGGCGAGCGATGAATGAGATGTGCCGGTCTGAGATGCCATGCCTGCCATCTGCTGCTGCTCCTGGTCATCAGACACATGCTTAAATAACACCACTCATCTCTAAATCAATTTACCCAGAAATCCAGTACAGTAAGTACTAAATTCATTAAGTGCAATAAGAATAAAACACAACGGAATGCTGCAGGAGTGAATAAACCGAAGGCAGCATCACCCAAGTTCCCAAAGGATATTTCTATTTGCTTTTGGATTAAATAAGCTCTGTGACCAACAAAAGTTTATGAACCTATGATGTTTAACTTCTTTGGTCCCTTTTGTCCACTACTACTATCACTTGAGTTTTGGTTCCTTGCCACTGTTGCCTTTGGCTTACTGAGTTGGGGGTTAAAAGGAAATTAACATTAAGAAATATTATCAAATTTGCATCAAATTAGAACAAAACTTGAACTGACTTGAGCTGGATTATGACACTATGTCTTTTGTAAATCTGCTCTGAAGTCATTTCACAATTGATGCACATTGATGCACGATTATCGAAATGAATTAATATCAACATTGAACTACATTAAGCTGAATAATGACACTATTATCTTCTACAGAGCTGCTTTGTATCTGAATCAATTTTGTTTTGTTATTGACAGTGACTGTTAGTGAATCGAATTGACACGAAGTGACTTGAGCCAATGAACGATACTACTGCTTTCTGAGGAGCTGTTTTCTAGCTGAATTCAATTCATATTGTATATAGTGTTATATAAATAAACATGACTAGGAATTTTTCAAGACATTTTAAAGCTTAAAAAGCCATGAGCCAGCTATTATGGTTGTATTTTATGCCATAGAATAAAATCATAAACAACCACAGGTTATTATATATATATATATATATATATATATATATATATATTTTTTTAAAGGGGTTTGGGCAATGGACAATGGGACAATGGAACCAAAAATTTCCAAAAATATAACTGTCCCAAATGTCACACTTGATGTGGGCTTTTGTGAGGACCACAGAGTGTCCCATTTCTCATTTTATGATGATGGTCCCATAAATTTTGCGTCTGAAAGGGAAACTCCTACAAATGCATACTCAAAAAGGTCAGTTGCAAAAAAAATAACTGTGTCCACACCTTTTCAGTGCTAATTCGTTACTGCACATCTTTAGTAAATCCTGACAGTACTAGTTTAACGCGGTTTAAAGACGGTTTGCGCTGACGCAAGGTGTTAGTAAAACTGGCCCTAAGTCAAATAGATGTATCTTGATTTAAGAATGTTTACATATTTGCACTGGAAATCATTTTTTGCATTGGAGAACTTCTATACTATTCTATATCAAAATGACACTCTTTCAAAAGTCTTTCGAAAGCTAATAAAAAATGGTAAAGAAAGGTGCTCATCATGAGCTTCTTTGTGGCTTTTGCCCATGGTACCACCATATTATTTTGGAACAAGTTGTACTTTAAGATCAAAATGATGCAAAAGCCATTAAAAACGGTCAGGAAAATACCTGCATGTGCATGGAGAGCTGGCGTCGGCCGTATTCGCTCTGGTTGTGGCGGCTGTAGTCGTCGCTGTAGCTGTGGGAGTGAATAATACTCGGCTGACCCAGATGAGGGCCGGGTCTGAGTGTGGAGAGGTCCTCGCTGCGGGAGAAGCCGCCATGGGCGAACTGCGGGATGTAAGTGGGATGAGAAGCGTCCGGCTCCGGGGCCAGCAGGAGAGGAGGAGGAGGTTGAGCTCGACTGTGCTGGTGGTGAAGCTGAGGGCCGTCAGCAGCCAGGTGGAACAGAGGGTTCTGGAAGGAGAGGGGGTAGCGGAGCGCAGCGGCTTGCTGCTGTTGCTGGGACAGCGAGTCGGTAGTGGCTCCCATCTGGCTCAGCTGGTTCAACCTTCAGACCCCCGGATATGCTGGAAGAAACTTCGATCCGGTCGATATGCGCCCCGGGCGCCATAAACTGGCTCTCCGAGGCCTCCTCCCAAGCCCGGGCGAGCCCACCTGTGAGTTGCCGAGGCCGCAATTGGCGCCTGGGAAGAGTTGAGCATGTCCCCCATAGACTGCAGGTTAGAGACGCTGTTCATTCTTGAGTCCTGGAGGTCCATCATAGAAACATTTTCATTAACACCTACAGCAGAACCTATGGGCGAGAACGCTGCAGATACCTGCCGTGCGCAGCAGGTGTGGCCGGTTATGAACGTGGCTTGACAGCGTGTGTGTATTAACTTGAGGGTTAAAAGGAAATCATTCACCCAAAAATGAAATTTCTGTCATTATTTACTCAAGTTGTTAAAAACCCATATGCTGTTATTTTTTTCACTGGAACTTAGAAGTACAATTTTTATGCTTGAAAATATGCTGCCATATTTATATTCCTTTGCTTTTTATGCAAAACAAAAGTCAGGTTTTTCTAGTAATAATGTCAAGATTTTTGATTATATAAATATACAGTAGTATATAATATAATACATAATCTTTAAATAATGTAAATAAATAATTACAGTCAGCTTTTACAGGATAAAATTAATGTAACTGAATTCAAAATGAACAACAACAACAACAAAAAACACCATAAAAAGTAATATTCAAACAGATTTTTTAATGGCTCATTTAAACGTGTCATTGTGTAAAAAATTTCCATTTTAAAAATCACATTGAAATTACTGATGATACTCTATAATTTGTTTGACATGAAATTTATAATATATTTAAAAAATATATATATAAGAATTAAAATAAAGACACCACCCAACTGTTCTAGTAATAATATATAATTGTTGAAATATTTCAACAATGTTAACAAATAATTAGCATCATCTTTTAAGAAAAATGAATTTAACTGAATTCAAAATAAAAAAAAAAACACACCATAAAATAGTTCATATGACTTAAATGTACTTTTTTTAAATACAATTAATTTAAATGCCATTAAGTTACATTTAAATGTCATTATTTCATTGTTTATTGTTTGTGTAAAATATTTCCATTGAAAAAAGTCATCTATAATTTGCTGATTATACTTACATAATTATGTCAAATAAAATTATATTTAATTTATCAAATATAATATTCTATATATTATAATATTTAAATAATATAATTCATCTTTTTTTTTTTACAATTATATAATATAACAAGAAATCATTTCCAACAGCTTTTAAATGAGAAAATGTAATTTAACTGAATTCGAAACCTTTGTAACAAAATCAAAAATTCTCAAAATGTACATTTTAAAACTAAAGTACCTCTGAAACAGACTGCAAAAGCCAAATGAAATTAAAAAATGGCACTGTGCATCAGTTTGCGGCAAAACTTAACATGGCAGGTGACTTTTGCATTTAATTATTTATTTTTTTAATTCAATCTGTTAAATCGTAAATTTTAAGAAGACTTACCAAATAATATGGACTACTTTTATAGTGCTTTTCAACAGCATCGGTCACTACAAAAAATGCATGTGACGCAATTTTGCAGTAAATACTCACAGAATTCAAATTTTTGGGTGAACTATTAATTTTCTGTCAGGACCCTGAATCCCAAATGGTGATGCAAGATTAAGGTGAAGAATCTCTATGCACCCACATCATCTCGTAGCCCTCTTTCCATGCTTGGATGGTATTTGACTCTGCAGTAAGCAGGTCAGTGGCGCTTCCTTCTCCCACAGGAACAAAGCCAACCCTCAGAAAAGCTGGTGAAACGTGTGCTAGGGAGCGAGCTGTTATTCACATGACAATTCGGACCAGACAGCACTGACCATAGTCGTGAAAGATTTCTAAATGAAAGGGGCACCCCCCACCCTATCAGAAGCACTGCTCTATGGGACTTACCTTTGGGTCTGGATCAGTAATATCAGAACTGCTAGTACAGTACGCTGGACTGGAGCGGGCCAACGGGGGACGGGCGACATAGAAAACGTCTTTAGATGAGGCTCGGTGAGGATGATCGCGGTCCGCAAACCCCCCCATTCCGGCCCGGGACGGAGGGGCGCCGCCACTGGACATGGCAGAGGTTGGAGAGGGCAGGCGAGTGATCTCGACTGAACTATGTGAGATATGTGAAAGTTAACATGGAAAATCATACCCACATTCATTTCCTCTACTTGCAATATTCCTTAAGGCATTCACTTAAGCTCAGTTCCAAAACCTAGCGAGCCATATGCCGTGATATTTTGATTATTCTTTATTTTATAGTCAATTATTTTAATAATTGTAATTATATCAATAAATAAAATAAACTTTGATATAATATTATAGTAAATCTTAATATTTTGAATTAGATTTTTAAAAATATTTTCTGTAATGCTGACAATTATCTGAAATAAAATAAGGTATATTATTCGATTTCAGTTCATGTTTATTTTGTTTCAAGTAATAAAAAATATGGTTCTAGTTTTAGTTAACAATAATAGCCCTGCTTTTGTTGAAGCATTAAAAAAATGAATTAAATTAAAATACAGTATGAAAAGAATATATAAGATTACATTTAACAATGATATTCAATTATCAGTCTTTTTTCAAGATTCATTTTAAGTGACAGGAAAAAAATCTAAATGTTATACTGAAATACTTCCCATAAAAATGAGAATGCACAATTAAATATTTGGAAAACAAAACAAAACAAAATGTATTTATATAAAATAATATTTCTACTCTTACCCATTTTTTAAAATATAATAGTCTACATTAATTTATTGCATTTTATAATATGTATTTTGTAATATGTAAATGTTTTTATACTGTGTGAAAAAAGATAAAAAAAATAAAATAAAATGTATTTATATAAGATAATATTTGTACTCTTTTAAAGGTGTTTTTATACTGTTTAAAGATTTTATATAAAATATAATACAAATGTGATATTATAAAAGACAACATGTTTCCTAAATTAAATAATTGCCTTTTATATAGTTACTGTACTAAAACCAATATTAATAATTAAAGAGTGAATGAAGAATGAAATAGTAAAAAATAAAAACTCAATTCTTTTCTCAATTTTTTTTTTTAGCACCCATTGCAGCTCGATTCAAGTTTGGCTAAGGTGCCTAAAAATAGAGACTAAGTAGGCAGCTGACTAGGATTTGGAAAGTAGTTTCTGCAGAGGTGACACACATAGCATACCTGTTGAGGTCCCTCATCATGAGGTTCTGGAACTCAGACGAGACGCCTCTGTTGAAGCTGGGCCTGGAGAGCAGCCTGTCTGTCTGTCTCTCTGGAGGCGGTCTGTCCGTCTGATGACTGGGCTGTCGCTGGAGGTGAGGGTTACGAAGGGCCATGCTGATGTCATTCAGAAGGCGGGGCAATGGTCCGAGTTTGATGATAGCGTCCTTTGGCACAGTAAAAACAGACAGAGGAGACCAAACTGATGAGCGATCGCAAACGTAAGTACACAATCGCACTCATCTTCATCTAGATTATCAAACAGCATCTACCTTGCTTAGCTGTGCCATGACTTCCCACAAAAGACTGTGGAGGATCGAGAGCTCCCTTCCCAAGTCGATGTAGCCCTCAAAAGCAACTGCGTTGCTCACACTGTCGAGATTGGAGATCTCGTACAGGAACTGCTGCATGGAGCCCCACTCCATCTCTAAAAACTCATTCATAAAGCACATGTACTCCTCCTTATTGCCAAACCTGTAACACAGAGAGGAATCGGTAATGACACGAGGCTCAAGACAATGATAATGATGATAATCATTATGTTCATCATCAGTAATGGCTGCACAGTTTGTTATAGCTCAGTGGTTAACGATCTGGGCCGACAGCCCAAACGTTATAATTTAACCCATAAAATTGGGTTAAATTATGGGGGTAAAGAGATCTCCATCACCATCTTGTCCTTGAGTACACGTAAAGTTAAGATGACTGTCCCAGATTTAAGTGTTTAATATCTTGATTTGGATGGAAGAATAACATTTAAAGCACAAATATCATGACCACAATTAGGGATGCAAAGATATTTCAATTTTGGCTGTTACGGTAACCATGATATTTATTTGTCGAAATAAATTATAAATAAAACACCAAAAACTAAAGTCATTTACTTTAAATCTATCACTTTAAACTAATTAAATCAAATATAATTTAATATCAAATTAAATTCTATTTGCCATCAACTAAAGCTCAATTTTTAATTGAGCTTTAGTTGATGGGAAATATAATCCAAAATTAAAAAATAGGGAAAATTAGAATGGCAAATAAAATAAAATAAAATAAAATTTAAAAAAATCGGTTGACAACTAGTTTGGTTCCATTATATTATGCATCTCAAAACAGAATGTGGAAAATGCGAATTTACAAAATAAATATCCGATGAGGGAAATTAAAATAAAATAAAATAAAATAAAATAAAATAAAATAAAATAAAATTTTAAAAATCTGTTGACAGCTAGTTTGGTTCCATTATATTATGCATCTCAAAACAGAATGGGGAAAACGAGAATTTACAAAATAAATATCCGATGAGGGAAAATAAAAATAAAATAAAATAAAATAAAATACAGAAATAATAAAATAAAATGGTCCCAATACATCATGTACTTCAAATCAGAATGAGGAAAATGAAAACACAAAATTGAATATCTAATGTAGAAAATTAAATTAAATTAAATTAAATTAAATTAAATCAGTTGATAACCAATATGATCCAAATGTATCATGTATCCCCAATCAGAACGGTTACCCTGCTGAAAAGACCAGCATGAATGCAAGTTACTCTACTCTCATAATACAGCAGAAAATGATGACATGGTAATAAAGTTAGAAGACCTCGGAGAAGCGTGTACTGACTTTGAGAAGTTTGCAAGGTTCTGCACAACTTTGGCTATGAGGGTGAGTGTGCGTGAAGTCTGCTCATCAGGGTACTCCTGCGTGAGGTTGAATAAGGATGGCGACATGACGGCTGGACACAGGAAGCGCAGGAAGAGGGAACCACTGATCAGTCGATCTGCAATGTCCTCTCTTCCCCTCTCAGCGCATCGAACTCGCCAGGACGCAAACACCTCTTTCAGTTCTCTTGGAAACGCACTGGGAGAAACAAATAATACAGATTATTTCCATTTAGATTTAAGCAGTTGGTGCAATATCATATTTTTACTGCCCCTTCATGTACAAGATATTAAAATAAAAAAGGCTGAAAATTCATAAAGAGGGATAATGTGAATTGTCATCAATTAGTTTTCTCAATATTTCATATAAATTTCATCATGCAATATTAAGAAAGTTTTTTAAGGAGATCTCCAATCATAGCTATCATTAAAAAGTTGTTTTGTCTTTAAAACTCGAAAGTCGTAAAAAAAAAAAATTAATAACACAATTAAATGTATCATTTTCACTGTCCAGTGGTGTGGTGCACTTAATTAACTGTAACTGTAACAATGGCTGCTGAAAATTCAACTTTGCATCACAGGAATAAATTACATTTTTAAATATATTCAAATAGAAAACTGTTGTTTTAAATTCTAATACTATTTCATAATATTACTATTTTTCCTGTGTTTTTGATCAAATAAATGCAACATTGGTGAGCATAAGAGACATCTTTCAAAAACAGTAAAACAAAAATATTCCAAACTTTTAAAAATTAGCATAAATCATAAATTTTAAACTTTAAACTACCCATTGAAAAACATTTACAGAGTTTGTGAATAGGAAGACTTTAACTTTTAACAGGAAAAAACAGTAAGGGACCATTCATGCTGTTTTTATTTATTTGTTTGTTTATACGTAAACATGTGCTGTATTTGATTACTGCAGTACATCTTGCAGTTTTTCAGCATTTTCAGACAAGAGTTTTACAGCTGGCACATTGTTTTAAAAAGGCCCATGAAAGGATGGTCTATGTCAACACGGTAACTAACCAATGAGAGTTGACGATTTTGCAGAGTGCGAGCTCACAGCACATCCGGAGGTTGGCTTGATGTTCGGCCAGCACAGAAGGTGGAGTCCTCATTGGGTCGACTTCACAGTTCTCCTCTGACTCATACAGCGCGCGGATAAAATCACCTGAATCCAGATGAGACCATTAATACAGTATGTGAACATACAGCAGCTGAAACCACAACAACTCTCCAAACAATCTGAGGAAGTCTCACCTAAAACGTCTTTGAGGTACTTATGTCCGATGAGTTTGAGGTACTCTTCTATGGCTTTGGTGGCCAGGGTGTTCTCTCTGAAGATCAGGTGCTCTCGATCGATAAATCGGTCCACCTCACACATCGCCATGTCTGAGAGAAAATCCTGGTGCAGAGCAAAAGAAGAGACATCTGTAATCACTTCAAAATTACCTACATATTATTAAACATAGTGAGCTGCCTTGTTGTCTGCTGTCGACATATGGAGACAGTCTCCTAATCATGATAGAACCAAGTAAGTGGAGGAGCGTCAAGATCCAGGGGGTGTGGTTGGATCCAGATCCAACTCCTCCCACCTTACATATACCTAAACCTACCCATCTCTACCCCCCTGATCCCTAAACCCACCCATCTCCACCCCTAAACCTACCAATCTCCACCCCCTAGATGTGGATCCAACCACGCCCCCTGAATCTTGTGGGCTACAGCGAGCCCTACTCGAATAAGTGAGTGATTAGGAGTGCTCTACATAGACAGCAACAGTGTTGTTATTGTTAATAAAAACTAAAACTATTTAAAGTTGCTTTGGTAATTGAAATAAAGTTGAAATAAAATATAAATAGTAGATAAAAAACATAAAATTTAAATGAAAATGAGAAATGTTGCCTTTGCAACTATGTGAAATAAGTTAACTATTAAACTACATTTTAAGTTGAAGTACTGACATTGCTAAAACTAAAACTAAGAAAAAATATGTATTTTTTCAATATTTATAAAAATAATAATAAAATAGACAAAAACACAATGCATAAATTAATAAAAGTAAAATAAAATATATAAAAATATTCTGAACATTTATAAAAAAATAATACATTGACAAAAATACATAAATTAATAAAACTATAAATAAAATAAAATAAAATAAATATATAAAATATATAATAAATATATAAAAATAAAAGTTAATATTCAAAATATGAATAAATACTATAATAATATATAAATGATACTGTGTGAATGACCAAAATATTAGATAAAACAGTCTATTTTTAATTAGATTACATTATTTGTGCAATAGTTTTTAGCATTAAATGAAATATTAGCAGGTCCACTTTTTTTTTCTACATTTTCTCTGATTTAATGGATTTAAACATGGTAATGTGTTGGACACACATTTTGATTCTCCAAAATGCAAACATAATATTACACAACATATAAACACATTAGGTAAATTAGTAAATTTTATTCTATAGTTTATTTTTTCAATAATTTTCACATATCAAACATTAGCAGGTCATTAGCAGTCTGCTGTTAATTTCTTTTTTGATTTATGGAATTAAACATGGCAAAATGTTTTACATGGAGCAGAAAGAATCTAATTGGTAGCTGAAAATAACTTTTCAAAAGTATACCTATTTCTCTCATCTCATCCATCAACTATTGGATTTACTTTAACTCAGTTTGGCACAATGCATTCTGGGATTCTCTTTGTCACAAAAGTTTGTTGCCAAATTTACGTCAGCAGCACATATATGAGGTCTAAAAATGCTGTCTGATTAGGCAGCTCACTAGGTTTTGGAACATACTAAACAGCCTACATGCAAACAAACATTATTCAAACAAAGTCATACCTTGGCCTTCCCTGTGCTCTGCAGGATGTGCACCAGAGCACAGGCCACTTCCTCTTTGCTCTTGACACTCAGAAGCGGCTCCAGAACGGCACACAGCGTTCGGTAGTTGTTGGTCACATACTCTGCGAACTCTTTATACAGCTCCATCGGCAGGATGCTCATGGTCTGAAAGCGCGACTTGAGCCGCAGAGAGGCGTTGATGATTTTGCCCCCTCCAACACCGCCACCCTTGGCCAGGGCGCTGGGCTGAATGACGGGGTACCATTGCTCCACAAACTGACGACCAGTGATGCTTGAAATGGGAATGCTGACCAAGCCCAGGTATGTGCTCTTCTCCTGTTACGATCAAGAAAGTTGATGAAACAAATGATGATCATTCACCATATCAAGAGTCATATCAAAGGCTCATCTTTTCATCATTTTAAATGGCAATAATTGCCTTGAAGCATTATTTGCTATCAGTTTTTCACTTATTTGAATAAAAAAAAACTGTTTTTGAGTCTATAGGAGACATTTCTTTCATCACACTTTAATTTTTTAATAAGTATTAATTTATAAATAATATTAAATATAAATAAAAATACTGTTAATATTAATATACATATACACACATATATATATATATATATGTTGTAAAAATATCATATATATTTATTCATTATATATACACATACATAATGTATATTAATGTACATTTTTATTAGCATAATAATATTTTAAATAATAATTCATTTATAAATAATACATACTATTAATATATAAAAATTATTTAAAATATAATAAAGTATAAATTATACACACACACACACACAAACACAATAATGAATATACAGACGTGTGTGTGTGTTGTGAAAAATGTTATATATATTTATTATATATTTGTATATTATATCTGTTAACTTTTAAATTCAGAAATAAAAAATACTATCAATATTATATTGTTATATGCTACAATACATTTTTATTATATATAAATGACATTTATATTAGCATAAAATATATCCATCAATTTTTAAATATATTTTATAATACATTTCAAATACATATTTTTTAATATTTAAATTTTATTTGATATGCATGCATACAGTCTTGAAGTCTTCATTTTGAGTTGTATCTATCAAAAGAGTGTACCTTGCGTCTTTTCTTGTCCGTCTCTTTGTAAAGGTGAAGGCGGAGGTTGCGGACAGCTGGCAGGTTGTTGAACTCAAAGTGCTCACCCCAGAAGACAGTATCGGTTCGGGGTTTGCTGGTGGTGCGGGCGTAAAGCATGTCATCCAAGCACAGTTCACAATAATAGCGCTTTTTGGGTGGGAGTTCACGGGCCTCGATGATCCACAGCTTCAGAACGTTGTCGACGCGTCGACTGTTGTCCTGAGTGTGGGAAATACAGACGGTAAAGACAATGCAGTCATATGTGCACCATATAAACTGCAGGTGAGGGTGGTGAGAGGGTTTGCAGATCTTCAAGCATGCAGACAGACAGCAGAGACTGCAGTGATTTAATGATCTGAACTACTGTTAGTCTAACACCTACAGCGTGTCTAAAGTGCTGGACAGTCTCACAGAATGATGAGTCATTAGAACCATCAAAATGCCACTTCCTACAGGCAATCATAGATCCACTAAATATACCCTGAAAAACTGATTTCCAACGATAACATGCTACAGTGATAGCCTCAGATGGTAATACTATGGTATTCTGATATATACCATGTTACTGAGTGATTACCATATTCATATAGCAAGGTTCTTCAAAGACACAAAGGCAGACTGACATAAACCGACCAATCACAGTTCGTTCATTTACATCCTGTTTAGAAGTGGTACATTTGTAAATTTGTAAGACTAACAAACTGTGTGGAAAAACATTAAAATAATGTCAATTCACTGAACAGCTGAAAAAAAAAATCTGTAAATCTGTAAATTCTATTCATTCTAAAACAATAAATAGCAAATTAGCAAACTCAATTATTGTAATTAAAATAATTATTATTATCATTATTAATATAAAGTAACTTTTATTTTAATATAATTATATTAATATTTGTATTGTATTTATAATAATATATGTATTATTTATAATAATAATACATTTAGATTTATAATATTTATATATATGATCTGAATTTCTATCCATCCTAAAATAATAAATAGCAATTATTATTATTATTATTATTATTATTATATGAACAAAGGATGTGTATTATGAATATATTTACATTTACAGTATTTATATTTATATATGATCTGAATTTCTGCCCATCCTATAATAATAATAATAATATAAAATTACCTTCATATTAAAATATTAATTTATTTATATTAACACTAAATTATTAACATAATAATAATAATACTTATAATAATAATAATAATAATAATAATAATGTCTTAATATTTAACAAATAAAAAGTACTGATTGTGGATATCTAGTTTACTAAACGCCTTAAAACTTGAATATGTTTCAAAATATTAGTGAACACATAGTGGCTACTTCACACATTCATACAAAACTCACAATGTACCTTATAAACACAATTTTGTTTTCTGGTGGACTGGTAAAAACCTGCACAACCTGAATCCCAAAAGTTAAGAATTAATTCTGATTAGTTGTAATTCCAGTTGTACTTTACAGTTTTGACGGTCAGTGGACAGATTGTGACGCCATCTGTGACTATGTCAAAGAAACTATGGTAAACCAAAAAAAAAAAAACCTTATTCCTATGGTACATGTCCAAAATCATGGTATTATCATGGCCCCATATGTTCAAATCATGTTTTTTTTGTCAGTGAGGGCTTCAGTGGTTTGCTGTGAACTAATCAGTGATGCACATCTGTGCTTTTGTCTATAACTTCAGAAACTTCTTCAGCTAATCAGCTAATAAACCAAACTAATGAACACCCTTGGTCTGTCCTCATTTATTGTAATATTGACAATGCATCTGTTGCAAGACTGAGCGGGCTGATCATTTTTGGACGCCTGTGTCATGTTCTCCTCGCAACACAATTCAGCCCGAACTCCTGCTGCCTGAACATCTGGACAAGTCAATCCACAGCGCTCTCTTTCTAAAGCCCATCCATTCAAGACCTTCACGACAGACACAGCCAATAGACGTCTGCAGGAGAATCCAGTATTCTGCACTGGCCTTTGGGATAAGTATTATCTAAGCATACCACATTAAAAAAAGAAAGCCTTTATTTCATTATAAGGCAGGACAGCACAGGAAGCCTTTTCAAGTTCATTCAGGATTCCCACAAACAGCAGTAGAAGCTAAAATGAGTGTAAAGATGGAAATGACAGGAGAGGTTGTTACTGGAGTTGACTGATGCAGTCATGGAAGAAGAGAGTTCCTCTTTTCTTTTTCTTCTTTACACTCACTTTGTTTGGTTTGATAGCTCTCTGCAGATTCTCTATCCATTTGTCTCGCTCCGCAGCCGACCGACAGGCAAAACACTTTGTTCCTGAAGCAGTTATCACCTAAGGAAAGGAATAATGAGTTTCACTATTTCAACCATCAGCGTAATTATAATGATAAGAAAGAGCAACAAAATTCCACAGGGCACTGGAGTTAATATAGTCATGCATTTGATGATTTAAGATGAAATGTGTGATTTCTATGCCACTAGTGGCACCAAGTGAAACTTCATAGATTTCATTCATTGTTCTTCATTTCATAGAATGACAGAGCAATAGATAGAACGAGAGAATGATAGATAGATAGATAGATAGATAGATAGATAGATAGATAGATAGATAGATAGATAGATAGATAGATAGATAGAATGAGAGAACAATAGATAGATAGAATGATAGGATGGATGGATGGATAGATGGATAGATGGACAGATAGATAGAATGATAGAACAATAGCTAGAACGATAGATAGATAGATAGATAGCTAGAACGATAGATAGAACGATAGATAGATAGAACGATAGATAGATAGATAGATAGAACAACGGATGGATGGATGGATAGATGGATAGATAGAATGATAGAAAGCATGAAGATGGATGGATGGATAGATGGATAGATGGACAGATAGATAGAATGATAGAACAATAGATAGAACGATAGCTAGAACGATAGATAGAATGATAGAACGATAGATATATATATAGATAGATAGATAGATAGATAGAACAACGGATGGATGGATGGATAGATGGATAGATAGAATGATAGAAAGATAGAACGATAGAAGGATGGATGAATAGATGATAGATAGAATGATAGAAAGAATGAAGATGGATGGATGGATAGATGGACCGATAGAATGATAGAACGATAGATAGAACGACAGAATGATAGAACGATAGATAGATAGATAGATAGATAGAACAACGGATGGATGGATGGACGGATGGATAGATGGATAGAATGATAGAATGATAGAAAGAATGATGATAGATAGATAGATAGATAGATAGATAGATAGATAGATAGATAGATAGAAATGTGAAATTGCATAAATATGTGAAAATCACTGTACTAAGTTTTTAATGCTATTTTTAATAAACATCTGGTAGATTCTGTAAGGATCATGCAGCTTATGAGTCTGAAGAATATAGTTTGCTGTAGATCACCTCAAAGCAGTACTCCTGTCCCAGAATACTGGAGTGAACAGGCTTGATGATCGCATCTTCATCAAGTGTCAAATCCAAGGCCTCGGCTGCGCTGCTGGGAGACAGCAAAGACTCATGGGAGTGTGATTCTTTGAAGCTCTGCATCAGACGAGTCCTGTGAGGGAGCAAGAACAGCAGGTCTGAGAGAGGAGACGCTCACAGGTTGAGCTTACATCACACGCCTACATGAAGAGGTCAGTATTTCATTTGATATTACACAAGTCAACTTTCTTCAGAAGTCCTTTTTCTGTGATTCATGGAGAACGACATCAGCGTCTATCATCAATCCTGAGATAAATCATTAGTGAGTGAACACTCGGGGAGAACACAATAGCGCTGAACACAATTTGGACACTGTGATTTTCAAACATGAAAATGCTGAAAGTGAGCTCAACTACACTGCCTACACTGTAAAAAAAAAAAAAAAGTTGAGCCAACTTAAAATTTTAAGGCAACCAGCTTCAGCAGATTTTTGAGTTCTCTCAACTTATTTTTGTAGCAGATTCTCAACTTTTTGTTGTGTAAACTTAAAACAAGAAGTTGAGAAAACTCAAAAATCTGCTGAAGCTGGTTGCCTTAAAATTTTAAGTTGGCTCAACTTTTTTTTTTTTTTTTACAGTGTATCCATATATGAAAAATTCTACATTGATTAATAAAAAAAATGTTCACAATCATCACTTTTTCAAAAAAAAAAAATGTTTCTGCTTTCTTCCCAACAGTTTAATGTTAAAATTAATGCTAAAATAATGCTAAAATCATTTAAAATAAGCCCAGTTTTTAAAAAAGGAGGTGTTGTTTGTGAAGAAAAGACTGACAATGGCATAAATACCCAAGGTAGAGTTGATTTCAGTGCATTTTTGCATTCGGTTAAACTGGTTTGTGGGTAATAAGTGAAACAGATGAAAGTTTTTTCATTAAAATAAAATGCACAACTGTTTGGTTTAGTTTATAGTTTAGTTTATAGAAAATGCTAAAAAAAAGAGCTCAACTATGGTGCACATTTGGATATATGAAAAAGATTCTACATTGATTAACAAAAAAGTTGTCAATTATTGTTGTTTTTCAATGAAATTCTGTTTCTGTCTGCTTTCCATAGGTGGAAATGTAAAAGTAACACTTTTAAAATCACAAAAAATTAGTTTTTTTTGGAATAGAGTACTAACATTTTTGGAATAAAGTACTAAAGCCATTTAAAATGAACTTAATTTACAAAAAAAAAAAAAATAATAATAATAAATGTTTGTTAATGACTAAAATATTCAAGGTGGATTTGATTTCAGTGGTTTAGTTGAATTGTGGTTAATTAGTGAATAGGACATAAGTTAAAATAACATGCACAAACGTGGTGTTTAGTGTGCAGTTTAGTGAATTCAATCCTTAATATGTTCAAAAAGTTTTACTTGCATACATACAGACAATTTCTAATCAGTCTCAGCACAAATATGAGCATAACAACATACACATTTACCTCTCTGTACCTGCAACCACCCCCACACACAAACACACACACTCACTTCGCAGTTTACAGCCACAAACTGCTGAAAGAGCTGAAGAGAAGATTGACAAGCTTATCGTGAAGTACGATTATATAAATATCAAGAGAAAAAGTATGATAAATTGTTAGATCCCTACTAGTGATGTATCGCTTCCCCTGCGTCTTCTGAGACTCACTGTATATGTATACATTCAGCCTCACAGCGTTAAGTACATACAGTGTGGGAGAGAGAGCGAGAAGGAGATGGAAGGTATAAAAATAGACCCAAAGGAGTGAGTCAGAATGAAAGAAATGATAGAGCGAGTGGAGGAGGGAGGGGGAGAGAGAGAGAGAGAGAGGGAGACAGTGAGAGTAGTGAGACAGCGAGAGACTTCTCAGTGGAAATCAAAATGTTACGTAAACCGTGGGAACTGAAAGGAAGAAGACATGGATGGACAGACAGAATGAAGGACTGAGATGCAGGCATGTAACAAAGAGGACAACAGGAAAGAGATGGAAAAATGACTATTCTGTTGCGAGGAACACAAAAGGAGATGTTCAGCAGAATGACCAAAAGAGCTTTTGTCCATGCAAGGAATCTATCTATCTATCTATCTATCTATCTATCTATCTATCTATCTATCTATCTATCTATCTATCTATCTATCTATCTATCTATCTATCTATCTATCTATCTACCTACCTACCTACCTACCTACCTGTCTGTCTGTCTTGTCTATCTCACAGAAAAAAAAATACTATTTGCTATTTCAGTCTTTTTACCACACCAATTTTCAGAATTAATAGTTTATTTATTTATTTGAAAATGATACATTTATTTAGCAAGGATGCATTAAATTGATCAAATGTGACAGACATTTATAATGTTACAATAGATTTATATTTCAATTAAATGCTATAATTTTGAAGCTTCAAGTTATAAAAGAATCCTTTAAAAAAGTATCACGGTTTACACAAAAAATAAGTAGCTCAACTGTTTTTACTATTGATAATAATGAGGCATAATTCTTGATCAGCATATCATCATTAGAATGATTTCTGAAGGATTGTGTAAAAACTGAAAATTCAGCTTTGCCATCACAATAATAAATTATATCATATAACATATATTAAAACAGAAAACAATTATTTTCTGTAATATTTATTGCATTTTGTAATATTATTTCACATTACTGTATTTTTATTAAAAACATTTATTGGTGAGCATAAAATACTTCTATTTGTGGGTTTTCAGTGTATTTTGATGAAATAGTATTTTTAAAATAAATATTTATTTTTCATTTCTTTCTTCTTTTTTTTTGTATTAGTATTACCATTCAGTGGCAGTTAAATTACACTGCAAAATAATAAGTGAACATCCAAAAAAAAAAAAACAAATCTTGCAATGAAATGTCAAACTGATCAACAGGGTGCACTTGATTTTATGTTTTATCTTGCACTGTACATTTTATTTATTTTTTTAACATAACTATCCTCCTTTTATGTTTGGCTTTTAAGCAGGTAAGGAGACTCAAGAGCAGGCAGCAAGAAAGAAAAGAAAGTGGGATTATTCTTCTTGGAAAGCTATTTAGTAACTGAGACGAACAAAGAATTACATTTCTGTCTGTTCATTGCACAAAGCTATCATATGAGTCACTTTATGGAGCTTTTTTTTATCTTTTATTCAGCCTGACAGGATAAATCACCATTAACTTTCATTTGTATGGAAAAGAACCACTTGGACATTTTCCAAAGATCCTCATTTTGGGTTTGGAACGACATGAGGGTGAAGAAATGATGAAGTATCCCATTCACATCTACACAAACAAGCTTTTAGGACGAGGTCAGTCAAATCCAAAAGATAAGTGAGTTTTCTATACCGAATTCCAACGCATAATTGCTGGCATATCGAATTTGTGTCATATTTAAATCATCCTGACTATCAGTTCTCTTTGAGATCAGGTGGATTATATCACAATTACATCCCAAAATGAAAAACAGCATAAGAAACGCAGTCTTTCTCTGAGATGCTGTTCACAGCACTGAAATTCTGCCCCCATGCTGTCACTCCAGCTGTTAGACTCCATTTGTGAATCATACGACAATCCAGCTCACTACCGTTCCAGTTAAGGGCTGAATCAAACGATTATATGAAAGTGGAGTTGTCTGTTTGAATTACTCAAAACGGTCGGCAGCACAGCCTTCATTTCAAAGCTACGACGCAGCGAAAACTCCCTCTTTGAAAAGGAAACATCACTAAAGCTTCCCTGTCCAAACTGAGCAGGAACTTCAAAAACCACGACCTGCCTTTTTCTGGAAGACCACAGGCTGACCGTGGGTGAGCGTAGAGCTCTAAGCATGAATAAATGAATGAATAAACCATGACGAGAGCACCTCAGCACCTGTCGGGATGCTTGAAGACGGATAATAAGGAACTAGAGAACGTTCCAGATTGAGAGATACTGAATTGGAGTGCAAACCAGCATTTGACGGAGCAGTTCATCTAAAAATGATGACTTGCTGACCTCTATTTTATTCCAATCTGATATCTTTTAATTCTTGTATCAAACACAAAACGACTCCTTCACTCTCTCTCTCTCTCTATATATATGACTATATATGAATAATGACTTAAATTTCAGTGTTTCTCACACAAAGCTACCATATAATGTAATGTACTAGTCATTTGAACTCTTTTTATGATGTTTTTCTGGTGCTTTTTTGGAGTTTGACAGTATAATTCACCACAAACCACTGAAAAAGAGCAGTTTGGATCTCATTTTGTGTTTCACAGAAGAGAAAAAATAACACGGGCACATTTTTGAGTGAACATTCTGTCAATTTTTACTCACCCTCATGTTGTTCCAAACCTTTTCATTCCTTATGTTGAACACAAAAGAAGATATTTTGAAGAATGCTTGTACACTCTAAAAAATGCTGGGTTAAGTACAACCCAGCGTTGGGTAAAATATGGACAAACCCAGCAACGATTGGGTTGTTTTGGCCCAGCATTTGTGTTACTACCCAGAAGGTTGGGTTAAACATTTAACCCAACCACTGTGTCAAAAGGACCCAATTGCTGGGTTTGTCCATACTTTACCCAGTGCTGGGTTGTATTTAACCCAGCATTTTTTAGAGTGTAGCCAAACAGTAAACGGTAGCCACTGACTTCCATAGTATGGAAAGAAATACTATGGATGTCAAGTTTGGTTCCCATCGTTTTTTGTTCAACAGAAGAAAGAAGCTCATACAGGTTTGGAACAACTTGAGGGTGTGCAAATGATGACAGAATTTTCATTTTTTGCACTAAAAAATGCTGGGTTAAATACAACCCAGTGCTGGGTAAACATTGGACAGAACACATGCTGGGTTGTATTCAACCAACAGCTGGGTTAAATGTTTAACCCAACCTTTTGGGCAGTAACCCAACCGCTGGGTCTAAACAACCCAATCGCTGGGTTCGTCCATATTTTACCCAGCGCTGGGTTGTATTTAACCCAGCATTTTTTAGAGTGTGGGTGAACTATCCTCATTCACAGCAAAAGAGGCTTTGAACTGGAATATCATGACACAGCACTGTTTCTGCATGCGGTTATGGGAGGAAGAGTTAGGACGGTACCGGTCTTGGTCGGCGCTGCGGAAACGAGGGAGGATCATGTGGCGGAAGCTGCTGGTTCGGTCCAGTTTGGGCTGACTCTTGGCCCGTTTAATGGACCCCTTCAGTCTTCTACTGAGGAAACTCTGAGAAAAAGAACAGACTCTGAATTAATATGCATGACCACAGAACACAAACCTAAGGAATGGATCATTTGGATTGAATAGTCAGATAACTGAAAACATAAACACAGGCAATATTTGCCCCCCCATGAAGTGACTTGCACCCATTTAACCATTTAAAACATACAGTGCGCAGGAAGTTATGTCAAATACTTTACAGTTAAAGTATTAAAACATTGAAAAAATACATGCTTCATCTTTATCCAAGCATTGGTGATAATGACAAAAAAAATATAAAAAAATAGACCCAAAAAATGGAACAAACTATTTTGGAATAAGAAGTTTTTTTAAATGCAATAAAAATGGATTAAAATATAAAACTTTTATATGTATTTATATATTTATATAATATTTAGTATTTATATAATTGTTTATATATGCACAATTTATACATATATACTACATATAAATATTATAAATATTAAAATTACTTTTTAAAATAATTTATTATTTTATAATTAATTATATCAAGTATTATAACAGTTTTCACAAATCTTTAGTATATGTATTATTATATTAAAAAGACAAAACAGAATAAAGTTTAAAAAATATTTTATAAATTAAATTTGTGTGTGTGTGTGTGTGTGTGTGTGTGTGTGAAAATCTATTTATTATAAGTATTAAAGTTACTTTTCTTAAATAATTGATTATTTTTATTAATAATAATTTAAAGTATTATAACATTTAATGAAAAAATAAAAAATAAATATTTTTAAAAAGCAATTCTTAATTATATTTATTATTATATTAAAAAGACAAAACAGAATAAAGTTTAAAAATTATTTTATAAATTAAATTTGTGTCCGTGTGTGAAAATCTATTTATTATAAGTATTAAAGTTACTTTTCTTAAATAATTGATTATTTTTATTAATAACAATTTAAAGTATTATAACATTTAATGAAAAAAAAATATATATATATTTTTAAAAAGCAGTTCTTTACTATATTTATTATTATATTAAAAAGACAAAATGGAATAAAGTTTAAAAATTGTTTTATATATTTAATTGGAATATATATATATATATATATATATATATAATTATTATAAATAATATACATAATTTTAAAACTAATTAGATTAGCAGATGTAAAATTGTGGTGCAACTGACTGAAATGATTTTCCTTTGCTGGTGGCAAAACACTCCAGCAATGTTCAATGTTGCACTGTCCACACTCAACCAATAGTGGGAAGTGTTGCTTCATAAATATTTCCTGACGCCTACAGTAAGAACAGACTGGCAACAGCAGGCAAGAGGTTCACGCCACGGCAGAGTAAAAAAAACATCAGATCTCACTGTGTTCGTAATGGTTTCATAAGACGTGAAATCTCAAGATAAAACCTGAAAAAACAACCCATCAATGGAAGAATGTTTAGACACATCAGATGAAGCTGTGAAAACTCCTCTCCTCCGTGATAATTATTGATATTCCTCAAACATTTTGGCTAGGGGGCTCATTTTAAACTAGTAACCCTTAGTATCAAACTTACGCAATTAAATTCAGCCCAAACTACTCACCCAACTCAAACCTTGTTTCACCTTCAGGTGTGCTATCTATTTTTAGTTTTGGTAAACTTACAAAGAAACTTCAGATTACATTTTGAAAATCTCCCATTTGGAAAGCAGCATTTCATTTACGCAGTTCTAAAGCCTAAAACTTACCCAAAACTTTGCTGCCTTGCAAGATCTGTTATTTCCTTCAGGAAATGCAAATTTAGTCAGTTCTGCGGTCCTAAATGAGCTCTGTGTTTCTAAAGCAGAATTTAGATTAATTTCAGAAAGGACTGATATTAAGACACTTTGTGGTCTTGCGTCTCCATGAAAGTGAGAATAATTTATTAAAAAGAGACTTTAAGAAATGCATTTATGCATTTTTCTTATCCTAAACAAATAAAGCTCTGATTACCAATCAAATATTAAGCATGTAAAGCATGTGTTGCAGTGTCACATCCCTGGCGTGCCTCTCATTTATTATCGCAGTCATTTGCTGACATCCCCTTCCCAAAAACATACCACAGCAACCAGAGTTTCGGCCAAACTGTTATGCTAATGCAGTCATTAGCAGTACGCTAAGGTAAGCATCAATATTACTATTGCTCACACTTGAACAAGCACTTTTTTTTAAACTTGGCACTTGTCCTACACTGTTTGTTTGATAGAAATGAATGCTGCCTCAATTCATTTGCCGCATTAGAGAGCTGTGCTGTTACATTTCTAAGTAATAGGACAACTTATTTTATTATTTATTTATTTTTTTTACATTTTTGTCTAGAACACGAAAAAAAAAGGGGAAAAATCTCATGCACTAACATTGAATAGTCATATCTAGAGGCAGAAAAACACAGATGGACTCTTGACTAGGGCTAATAAGCAACCAAACAGTAATTAGAAATGAACTTTTTTATTCAAAGAAAATACTTTGAATTGATTTGTATGACTTTTATTTCTCACTACACTGAAAAAAAGATGCAGGATTTAATTTGCAACAATTTTCATTCATAAATTGCTAGTAAATTTCACAAATAAACACATTGAATTAAATGAAAAAATAATAATAATAATAATAATAATTGAGTGGAAAGACTTCAGGTTAAATATACTCCAATAATCTTTGTTTTATTACAACTTTGAAAATAATACATTTTCATTTTATTTATAATATTTTTGCAGTAAAATATTATTTTTTTGACCACTAATTCTTTAAAATGGGCAGTTATAGATAATCATGTCCAAAACAATTATTTTAGAATAATTGATCTGTGGTTGCAATGCTTCAGTTTTATTATTTTCAGTTTTAAGTATTTTTCATGGCACTCCAATTTCCTGAACATTCAAATTAAACCGGGACATTAAATCTAAAAAGTCATCATGTTCATCCTATTTTAAACAGACAAAAAGGTCTACATTAGTTTATGCCTAAAAAGAGAGAGAGTAAAAGAAACAATATCATATTGTATTTTGGCAGAAACTGTAGCTGCAATGGTACATTTTCATTATTTTTAGTTTTAAAGAGACAGTTCACCCAAAAATTAAAATTCTGTCACATACAATGGAAGTCAATGGCTAACGTCAACTATTTGGTTACCAACATTCTTTCAAATACCTACTTTTGTGTTCAGCAGAAGAAAGAAACTCAAACTGATTTGGAACAACTTGAGGGTGAGCAAATGACGAAATCATTTTTATTTTTGGGTGAACTATCCCTTTTAAGTATTTTCCATGCCACTCAAATCCCTGAACACTTGAATTAAACCGGGACACTAAAAAGTCTTCACATTATTAAACAGACAAAAAGGTCTCCACTGGTTTATCGCAAAGAAATTGGCCGTCCAATCTGATGAACTCAGACATAATGACTCAATCATTGGCTAGGGAACAGATGAACATGTTTGCTTCCTGCGTGACTAACTGTTTGTCTAACACCTCCGAGCCGCTCGCCGGCCGCTCGAACCCACAGCACATCGGCTGTTAGATAACCTACCTCAAGAGAGGGCAGAGCAGCCACACTGGGTCCGGTCCATGGATTAGAACCCACAACCTTCCACTCACCAGCAGCCCAATGAGAGAGCGGGACAGAGGGAGGGAGAGTCAGAGAGATGCTCGGGGAGAGCGGGAGGGAACGGGGGAGCGGAGGGGTGCTGACTCTCTTCTGGGACTGTGAAGAGGAGAAGCCGGTGGAGGGAGACAGGGCCAGAGGTGCGAACGGGAGCGAGAGCGAGAAGGAGAGGGAGGGAGACAGGGATCCGGGACGGGTCGGCGGGGTACTCACGGATTGTCGGAAGGGTTGTGGGGGGGCAGTGGGTGGGATCTCCATGCTTGGCTGCTTCCCGGTGGCGATGCTCTTCCGCCGGAGCCGGGCCTGGTCTGCAAGAGAGAGCCAGAGCAAAGTATCACAACCAACAGCAGATAATGTAACGAAAGGCTGGATAACAATGACGTTTGCACAGATTTTTGCCCTGATTTGCAGTCTAGACGAGTCTAAAAAGTCTGAGTCAGTCTGCAGATTTTGGGTAGTCAGAGATTTTTCATAATGTATGATGAGGATAGACTCTGACTCTGAGTCCATTTTAGTCAGAGGATATCACTCATGTTTACATTTGAGCTGATTTTAGAAATGTTTATAGATTTTAAAAGTCATCTAGGGCCAGTTTTACTAAACAGGGTAAATTAGCACGAGAGACGAGAGCGCAATTCCAAAACGGCGCCGATGGGAGTGGAAATTTCTGCGGGTGATTTACTGACAACGCACAAATTAAAGAACACAGACGCAACATCGCATTTCCATAATGACCAACGCAATCTACCAAGCACAGCGCAAAGTAGCGTAAGGATATGTTCGGAATCGGATAATGTGTTGTTCTGGCATTCCAAATAAATGAATACGTGTGGAAAAAATCCTCTCCTTTCTACCACGCGCTCTCTGTTCTCTGCGGTGCCTCCTTCTAGCAACAACAAATGCAGCCATTTCAAGCGCAAAATAGTTTAAGACATGCTTTTTTGGGGTGTTAATGGCGCAAATACCAGTAATTTGACGAGCGCAAACATTAGTTAATCGCGTTGCATGATTCATTTTAATACTCTCCTCCCATAAATTTTCCATCTAAATGAGAAACTGCAACAAATGCATATTCAATAAGGTCAGGCGAAAAAAATAACTGTGTCCATGCCTTTTCAGCGCTAATTCTTCACTGTGCGTCTTTAGTCTTTAGTTAAAATTAAAATGGTTTTTGTTAATTTAAATAAAATAAAATAAAATAAAATAAAATAACAAAAAAAAACTTTACCTTAAAAACAAATGAAAAAGAGAAATGTTGCCTTGGCAACAAACTGAAATAAAAAAAAAAAATACTTTGAAGTAGAAAAATTACTAAAACTAAAATTAAATTAAAGGCAAATAGAAATATAAAAAATGAATAAAATGACAAGAACAGAACAAAATTACTAAAACTTCAACTAAAATTAAAATGAAAATATAAAACTACGAGTTTATTCAAAATAATAAAAACTGTAATAACATATAAATAATACTAAATAGCCCATAAATAATAATAATAAATATCATTGTAAGCTTATTAAAGGAATAAAATCACCCAACAGTGAAAATTAATAACTAATTTTATTTTAGTGAATTTGCATTTCCCCCCACTTTTAATATCTAAAAGAAATAGAATTTTTAACAAACATGTTCAAAAAACTTGTTCATTCACATGACATAAGGACATAAAGTTATTTTATTCTATGATTGCCATCATGCTAACATGATTATCCGAGCACTATTTGCTTTATACTTTTAGATGTCGATTAAATAAATCATGGGTGAAAAATATACCTGTTAATGGGGTTCATACCCTCATACAGTATCATAAGCACAAATTTATCACAAATTTATCATGGGAAGACATATTTTGCCATATGTTTGTCACATTAAGCCACCAAAACAAATATATGAGCAAAAAAATCAATGTGGCTTTTCTTTACGTTTTTGTGCTAGATTGCATTTCAGCGAGAGACGGAGTCTGGCTCATCTCGTATATGATGCTGCGAGTGACACTATGGCTCTGTCCCAAAACCAAGTGGACTGCCAATGCAGGCAGCTTTCCCAACGCAAAGGCTGTTTCAAAAGGTAAGATACCTTTTTTTGGCTGTTGTGGTGAAGGCAATCCCATAATGCATTTCAACAAGCATCAATCCATCTAAAATGGCCAATTAAGCAAACGAAATGTCAGCAACTAAAGACATAATTCATTCAATACAAAAATCATTAATAATATTATGCAACGGACTATTTATTGTTTATTTATATGTGTGCTATGTACATTATTTTTCTTTTATTTATTCCTATTCCAAATCAGTCACTTATAGTATGAGTATCAATTCAAGTTGGTTGTGGAACAGAGCCAATGTTCTGATCAAAATAGCTAAATAATGTATTTTATATAAAATAAATTAAATAAACAAAATCTTTTGAATAGTATATATATATATATATATATATATAGACACACACACACACTCATCCAGGCTGCATTTATTTGATCAAAAATACAGCAACAACAGCAAAATTGTTAAATAATATATTACAATTTAAAATAACTGTTTTCTACTGTACTATATTTTAAAATGTAATTTATGCTTATAATGCAAAACTGAATTTTCAGCATCCGAAATCAATCTAATATGCTAATATGCCTTCACTATTTCTAACAATGTTGAAAACTATTGTGCTGCTGTATAGAAATCTTAGAAATAGAAAACAGAAACCGTTTGTAACATTATATTTACTCTCACTTTTGATCAATTTCATATGTCCCTGCTGAATAAAAGTATTAATTTCTTTAAAAAAAATCTAACTTTTAAATTATATGAATAAATATAAATTTATAAAAATATATTTTTTTATTAATTTATAAATAAAATATATGTTCAATACAATTTCATGACCAGTAAGCAATGTTTATGGCCAGTAAATGTTCACAATTAAACTGCTCTTTTGGCAGACATAGCAAAAAGTTAATTTTGGACCATGAAAATTACACAACCAGTAAGGAAAATGGCAAAACAATAAGAAATAAAACAGCCTAACTGCAGCCACAAGAGACAGGCACTTGCAAACAAAGTGCTTATTGACTGGCGTCCTTGAGTGAGTACCAGATACAGAAGCGCAGTCATTGGCAGAGCTGCAGACACGACTATTGCTCAGGAACGTTAAGTCATTAAAATAAGACCAACAGAAACAAATGAATGGACGGTTTAATGAACGTAGAGGTGCTGGGAGGGGAACAGACTGAAAGAAGCAGTCCTCCACCATCAAACCATCCGTCTCTCCTGCTCGCTGCTGTGATAACCCTCCCATAAATCTGAGTGTAAATATCCACCGTCTCTCCAGCCAATGCAATCTGTCTCTCTCTCTCAATCTCTGAAGCTCACACACACACACACACACACACACTAACACAGCCATACAGTTCTCTCGCCTTGCACCCACGCAACTCTTTTACATAAATCAAACAGTGTATTTATCCATCTCTCTGCCTCTCTCTTCTTTTTATGAGAGCATTTTCCTTCTCCTCACCTCTCACATTCATTCCCAGTCCATTCTCTGCACTTTCAATCTCATCACTTTTTTCGTCTTTCGCCATCCTAAACGTAAGACCTCAAATCTCAAAATCTCTCCTCCTGATCTGATGCACAGCCTCGACTGAGCTGATTTTACAGTTCTGATTATGTAACACGTCAGTTATAGTCAAACATATTTTACATATTGATTCATCTGAGGCCACTGCTCTTGGTCATACTGTCTCTTGACTACGTTTGGCAATCTTGAACTGGTTCTGTAATACTGTAAGCAAATAATTTTTATGAGTTTTGGTTCCACTAACAGGTTTGTGTGTGTGTGTGTGTGTGTGTGCCAATGGGGACAGAAGACCATAAAAATATGCAACACGCATCAGAGTCGTTGCCATGACAAACAGCAAGTATCTTCTTTTTTAGAACTCTGAATCAACAGTCAGCTTTCACATTATAGTAATTGTTTCATGTTCAGTTAATACAGAATTTTGTATCATCTATTCCACTTCACAGACACAGCATAGATTATATTCTGTCTTGGGTTTAAGAGTCAAAACAAAGTTAGTATATGTATACATTAAATATAAGGACACTTTCTGAACCCAGCAAAACAGTAAAAAAAACAATTAAAAAAAATTATACAATTCTTGAAAAAAGGAAATAAACATTTCTTATTATTATCAGTGTTGAAAATAGCTGTGCTGCCAAATATCTTTGTGCTACTTTAAGTTTTGATGAATAGAAAGTTCAAAAGAACAACATTTATTTGAAATAGAAATGTTTTACAACATTATAAAAGTATTTACTGTCACTTTGATCAATTTAATGTGCCCTTGCTGAATTAAAAAAAAATAATGATTTATTTTCAAAACACCTCCTTAATCAACTTTCAGAAGTACACTAGCATTAAAACCCACGAAACGACATTATTAATGGAGTCTTTAACAAATCACACCCACATTGTATGAAAGAGGCTTTTTGATGAATTTAATAAAGAATGGTCATTTTCAGATGAAATGATCAGCATGTTATAAAGACGTGTTTCCATGACGACTGCGACACTTTGAAGAATTGTATAACTTTGTTCTTATTTGTTATGATTGCTCTGTTGATTTCAGAATGAACGCAATATTGTTTTTCAAACACTGTCTGTTTTTTTATTTCTCAGAATTACTACAATAATATGAAACCAAAAAACTGTTAAGTGCAATGAGAATGAGAAACAGAATCACTAGCCCTATATTTCCTACAATTCTCTTGAACACAGTGATGTATAGCCAGTTATATAACTAATACCTGTACTGGATGCTGATTAGTCAATACAACATTTGTATGAGCTTCTATCTTCAGCCAAAACAGTTGACAGAAGCCACTGACTTCCATAGTAGTTCCATAGTATTTTTTCCCATACTATATAAATCAATGGCTACCATCAACATATGGTTACCAACATTTTCAAAATATCCTCTTTTGTGTTCAACAGAAGAAAGAAACTCATACATGTTTGGATCAAGTAAATGATGACAAAATTTTCATTTTTGGGTAAACTATCCCTTTAACTATTTAGCTTAGTAAAATAATGTTTTATTGAAAACTTACATCACACTCTAAAAAATGCTGGGTTAAATACAAATATGGACGAACCCAGCGATTGGGTTGTTTAGACCCAGCGGTCGGGTTACTGCCCAGAAGGTTGGGTTAAACATTTAACCCAACCGTTGGTTGAAAATAACCCAGCATGTGTTCTGTCCAATATTTACCCAGCACTGGGTTGTATTTAACCCAGCATTTTTTTTTATAGTGTACTAATCTTAATAAATAATAGAGTTTTCATATATAAAACAGCCCATAAAAGAAAAAAATTAAATATTTTGCTATATTGTGAATGTATATATATATATATATATATATACATATATATATGTGTGTGTGTGTTTGTGTGTGTGTGTATTTACCTTGGTGTAACATATGAATACAGTCATTCATTAGCATAGTATGCCATAGTACTTTTCTAAAAGTTTATATAACAATGCAATACTTTGTGTGCAATACGTCAGAGCAAGACAGCTCTAACAAATGATTCAGCAAATACATTTACTTAACTGCAAATCAATTTCTAGTTTCCGATATGAATTGTCACACGGTACGGAAATAAACTATAATTCACTTTAATGTGTCTGAGACGGAGAGAGCATTTAAAACACGAATTAATGTTCACTCCCTTCAAGAACCGCAGGACTTAATGGACTGAACCTGATCACAGGCCAGAGGTCACTATTCCTTTTAATTACGCCAAACTGAAAGCGGGCTCGATTCGTCCATTTATTTCAATTTCTCCCTCTGTCCTTTTTGATCCAAATCCAGGCTCTTTATTTGGTTGCCATGGCAACATTTTCTAGTACCTTACATTTGACTAACATGATGAAACACTGAAGTGATGGAACACAGTCTCACACGCATGTGAACACGCATGTCACAAGACGGTCGGTCGGTCGGACGGACGAGAAACAGCATTGCATTTCAATAGAGTTCAAACGGGCACCGTCTGTTATCAAACACAATGACTGCTAAAATAAGCCCGTGTTCTGCATCTCCAGCATAAGAGGACACATTTTCTATCACACAGTAATGCACTTTAATATTCCTCCTAACATAGGTGTGTACAAGTACGTGCGTGTGTGGGTGAGAGCATGTGTGTGTGTGTGCACTTTTTATTCTCAATGTAAATCTGATGTCAAGCTGAAAGCCAGAGCTGAAGTGTGTGGGTGGAAACAGCTTCAAGCTTCAGTCCCTTTGAGAGAGACAGAACGGAAGAGAGAGAGACAGCGAGAGGAGGGGGAGCAAACATGATAAAAAGTGAAACTAATGAAAAAAATAATAATAACTGCTCAGCCTCTGATTGATATGCGTGGGGTTGGTGGCGGATCGATTTTTACGCCTAAATTGGATTTGTAATGCTGCACAGGGCTCGAACAAAACAAAGAAATGAAAACAATTTTATTTGAAACAAAGCCTTATTGAGTATTATTCTTAAAGATGTAATTTTTCAGATGTTAATGTACTTCTGTTTCATCCCAGCTCAATATGCATAGACAGTTGTAAGTAATGGAACCACCTGTGCTGTAAATGATTCATTTTGTCTGAATAGCATTAGTTTAGTATCATTGATACTAATCATTTTATTGTCATAGTTTCTGTTTTTACTTTAATTTTAGTTAAACTTTTGGTAATTGTGTCATTTGTATTAGTTAAAAATGATTTAATTTTTAAATTTCAGTTTAAGCTCTAGTTATTTGCATACATCAAATTAAACTAAATTAAAATGAAATGAAAGAAATGTTTCCTTTGCAACTGGCTGAAATAAAATGTGTCTGTATATTTAATGTATTTTATTTAATATAACAAACAATACAACATTTGTGTTATGCTAAAATAGAAAATATAGTAGCCTTAGTTTAGCTTAGTAAAATAATATTTTACTGAAAACTTACAATACTAATATTACTATAAATGAAAAATAATATTTTATATATAGCAACCATATAAAATTTAGTATTTTTAGTACCTCAAGTTAAACTAAATGAAAACAAGAAAGGTTTATTTTTTTAATAACAAATAATAATCCTGCAGTATCTACCAGCAGGGGTCTATACAGTAGGTGCCAGTCTGATTCAATAACACTGGCTCGACCAATGGTGTGAGTTTGGAGGCGGGGCTATCAGTTTGTTTGACAAATGGGAGTGTTTGGGAAACCTGTTTGACAGTCATTATCTGTCCAGTTCATTTGGTGCCTCTAGTGGCACAAACATTACACACTTCATGTTCAATTAAAAAAAGATTTCTAAGAAGTGTTCTTTTAGTGTTTTTAGATCTTTTGAAGCTGCCAAAGAAAAAAGTGATGCCTGTTAAACCTGGAGACAAATTGCCGAAGGACTTCTGTGCATTTCTTCCCTCTATTGTCATTTTCAAGGATTTTTCTCCTGTAGCAGTGGGTGTTTTTATGGTTACCTAACACTCTTTTCAGAGAAGCATCACGAAACAACCTTCCAAACAGTTCTACAGACTAAAACACAGTAGATATGCATGAATCAAATGACTAAAGATCTGTGCAGCATTATATAGTTAAAATGTAGTATAGTAAAAAGATTTGTAATATATTTCAGGAGCAAAAAAAAAAAATTATTTGATCATTTTAATGCATTTTTTTTCTAATTTTATCTTAAAGTCAGCTTTTAAAAGTACTTGTCAATGTTTAAATTCATTCAGAAGACCAAATGAATGACGTAACCCTGTGTCTTCCCAGTTACAAAATCAATTAACCAACTGTAATGTGCAGGTTATTCCTACCTACAGCAGAATGCAACTGTAAGGGGCGGTGCAATCCCTTATTCCTCCTTAATTATTCCCGTCCAGGATCCAGAAGAGTAATCTCAAGCCACCAAGAAAGACAAATTGTCCAAACTGTCCATCTCCGATCATAATCCAGTCTCGATTTTTTAAAGTCACTTGCTTCTGTTTAACTTGTGAATGATTCTTTTCCCTTAGCAGGTCAAGAGTTCCTTTAAAGGTCAACAGAACGATGAATGCCCACACCATGTTTGGTCTTTGGTCACCATGTGTCTATATGCACTCTGCTTTCAGATATGGCATTGGTGCTTTTAGACCAACAAATAAATCCAGAGTCCTTTAAGTAATCTCATATGCATTGATGTACAACTCTGCAACATTTTGAGCTAATATGCCATAATTCTAATCTTTAAATGTAAATCTAGCTAGAAAAAAGGCATTTATGCACTAACTCTGGTTATTGCAATCAACTGTAGGTTATATATATATATATCAGTATTTTGCTTAGCTGACTACATATATTTCACTAATACTATATTTATGACTAACTAAATGTATTTACCTACAAGAATAGTAAGAATTGTTAAAAATGAATATTTACAATCAACAATTTGCACTCTATACGTATAAAAGGATGAATCCCGAGTGTTTAATTGTTAGAATTGTTGTGTCTCACTTCTCCACCTCGTCTCAGTCACTCTCTCCAGCCCTGACAGCGGCTGTTTCTCAGCAGAGCGCCAGATGGAGAGCACCGGGTCCCGGCGACGCTCGCCGGCGCCTTTACGCACGACCCTGAACCGACGAGCCGCTTCCCTTCTGCCTTTACTGCGGTTACCAACACCAGATCTGCGGTGAAACTCTCTCATGTTTTACTTCAGCTATTTTAGGGCGTCGTTTAGCGTTGCAATCGAGCTGTCAATGTTTAAAACGCTCTACGGGAGAACTTTTCAGAGCATGCGCACACATGACTAAGGCATTTATTCTAAGCTCACACTTCCATAGACAGTAAAGCACTGGCATCTGATGCGAACTCGCGCGTGTGACGGAGCCAGACTTCTCCGCAGCTCCGTGCCAGCGACACTGACGCGTAAATCCTCCGAGCGCACGGAGTTCAAACGTTCATTCTTGCACAAAACCGCGACGCATCAAAGCTCCGATTCAAGCGGATGGGTCATTTGCATGAGGAATTCCAAATGCAATTCCAAAATGGAAATCCTTCGCTTGAGGAAAAGCTGGAAGTCCTTCTTGCTGTATTCCGGTTTGCTCGTTTCCAGGCACGCACTCAGGAATACCAGCAGCAAGGCGATGCATCCTTTCCTGCAATTGTCCTTTTCTTTACTGCGCTCTCACTCACTCGAGGAGAGGAGAAGAGGGGCTGCGCTGGACAGGGGGGTGGGGGAAGAGAGATGGGATTTGATGGAGAGAACTTCATGTAAAAGCCTGGGGCAAACTCTCTCTCTCTCTCCCTCTCTCTCTCTCTTTCTCTCTCACTCTCTCTCGCACACACTCTCGTGTGTGTGTGACGCTCGCAGGCAGCCGGTGAGTGGAGAGGCTTCTGTAGAGGCAGGTTATGTGGGAGGAATGTGTGTAATTACACAACTACACAAACTGAAGACAAATGACAATGTAGATTAAACAGTGAGAGTGCGCGTACAGTACAAGCTGCATGTTAGCTTTCGCTGATCGTTGCTTTTAATTCTATTGTAGTTATAACTATAGTAGCGAAGATTTTTACATTCGATTTGGACCACAAGGGTGTTGTGGGTGGTTGCCGGAGCATTACGCGGTTGCCAAGGAGTTCTGAGTGGTTTTTAGTGTGTTGCTATGCGGTTGCCAGGGTGTTCTGAGTTTCGGACTGGTTGCTGGGAGGTTCTGGTTAAAAGAGCCCACCCTCAAGTTTCTGTGATATTCTGGCAGGCTGATAGTCTGTCGCTTAGAACAGTGATAGTACAGCGCTTCTTAAAGGGAAAGATCACCCAAAAATGAAAATTCTTGTCATCATTTTACCTCATGTCGTTTTAAACTTGTATGACCTGTATGAAATATATTTTGATTGTGAGATAAAACAAACTTTTGGGTGGACTATTCTTAATATATAAATCTTGGGAGGACTATTCTTATTTAATAAATCTACTTATATATATATATATATATATAGCAGAATTATGTATCTCTATACTACATAATAATACATTAATATATATAACATACATTTTGAATATATAGTTATAATATAGCTTGCTTATATATATATATATATATATATATATATATATATACACATACACATAAATATAAAAGTTATTAAAGTAGTTTTATGTATCTCTATACTACATAATAATACATTAATATATATATATATATATATATATATATATACACACATTTTGACTATATAGGTATAATATAGCTTGCTTCTATTTTATTAAAGCTTTTAAATATATATATGAAGAGTTCAGATGCAAAAGCCTCTAAGTGCCTCCTGAAATTTTTATTGTAAAATGAGCATTTTTATCAGGCTCCTATATACGTTTAGTTATTTCACTTTAATTGCATAGAAATGGACCTGTACATTACCATTAGAATACATTTACTGAACCTAAACATAGGAGCCTGATAAAAAATGCTTATTTTAGATGAAAATTCCAGACAGCACTTTTGCATCTGAACTCTTCATATATATATATATATATATATATAAAACTTACTGACCCCAAGCCTTTGAACAGAAGTGTTCAGTGTTTCTAAATATATTTAAATATTAAATATATTTTACTATATTTTAAATTTGTTTCTTTTAAGTTTATTTAATCAACTTTTAGAAGTAGCACTAAAACCTATAAATCTGTATTACTGACAGGGTCTGCAACACATTACACCCACACTGCATGAAAGAGGCTTTTTTGACGGATTTAATCAAGAACGGTCATTTTCAAACGAAGTGCACTGTGTAAATGATCAGCGTGTTATAAAGACATGTGTTTCCATGACGACTGCTTCCGGCTTGCAAGCCCAAGACAGCGAGCACTAAAGCTGAAGCATCGAGACGAGGCAGAGCCGGACACATCTCCAGCGGAGAGGTGTCTTAATGCTCGCAAAGACAGCTGACGCACACCTCATACCTCCCGATGATTGGATATCCACCTCAAGAACGCCGCGATTGATCCAGAATGGACATGGCTAATGTACATCCCTCATTCAAGAGCCTGAGTGTATGTGTATTTAATTGAAAGAACACTATAGTGATCAAAGCCAATTTAAAAGTCGCCTGCCTATAGTGCTGAGTTTTATTAAAACTTACAGCAAGATTGAAGATCCAAAGATGCACTCTTATTTCTCTCTCTCTTCTAAATTCCTCCCTTCTCTCTTTCATTTTTCCTTTCTCTCTAGCAGTCTGTCTGCTCTATAATTATTTCCATGGTTACCATCAGCGATCTTAGGCTAAGCTCAATGTACAAATGTCTCTTTTCTCTTTCACATTTTCTTTCAGCTCCTCAATTTGCCTGACTGTGTTCGTTAGCATACAATTACTCCCTTCTGAGATGTTTCCTCTTTTAAAGAAACAGCCCGTGGCGAAGAAAGATCAGAGAGGAGATCTCTTGAGTCGCTCTGTTTTTTCTCAGAGACAGCAATGAGATTAAATGGAGAACAAATGGAGACTTTTGCAGAGTCTATCTACTTTGGATTGAGTTTGAGACGTTGATTACTGGGGTCTTTTTCTCAGGACACAAATCTAAGAAGCTAGAGACAAAAAAAAGAGAGTATAGAGTACAGCTGGAAATGTGTGTGTGTGTGTGTGTGTGTATACACACACACACATACATACATATACATATATACAGGAATCTAGAAACAGAAATGACATTAAAGAGAACAAATGGAGACTTGTTGTGAAGTATACATATACAATAAAATATAAAATATTTCTTATCAGATTCTCCCTAGATCATACTATCTGAACTATAGTCACATTATGAAATATACTTGTAAAAGAGATTTTTAATTTTAATAATAATATAATATAATAAAAAATAAAATATACATATTAAAAATAAATTAAAATACTTATTTTATTAAAACTATTTATGATAAATAATAAATTTAATAATACATTTACAAACAATATGAACAATACTGTAAATATTAATATATTACTGTAAATATTAATAAATAATAAATTTAAATAAACATGTTTTATTGTAATGTATTATTTATTAATTTACATCAACAAATGCTGTATAATGCTGTATTGTTTGTAGTAACTAATATAATTAATGCGGTAACACTTTAGCTTAAAGACCAATTCTCAGTATTAACTAATTGCTTATTAGCATGCATTACTAGTATACTGGCTGTTTATTAGTACTTATAAAGCATATTAATGCCTTATTCTGCACGATCATATTCTAGATACCTTAATCATAATCCAAACCTGAATTTAACACCTACCTTACTATTAATAAGCAGCAAATTAGAAAATTGGTCCGCAAACTAAAGTGTTACCACTAACAAATGAATCCTTATTCTTAGGAGTTACCCTATTTTTATTTCTTGCATATTTAGAAGAAATTAAATACATTTAAAATAAATAGCTGAGACAAAGCAAATTCATAACTGAGGACTCGATTTAGTCTTCTGCTTTGAAAGAGCAACCTCTGAGAAATATGCAGTATTTTTGCGTTTGCATCAGCCTGGTGCACATAACACAATCATATTAATAAATGTCAGTGTTTTTCCAGGTTTGATGTGAGATGATTTCTTGTACTGGTGGAATCCTGTTAACCAGCAGTGAAGCGAGTGTAAGAGAGAACTCTGCATCACTAGAGTTCATGAATAACGGTTCCACCCACCTCCCCCAGTTTACCACCTACAGGGATCAACACCAAACAGCAGCCGGGCAAGACTAACAAACACCGACACACATCACACAAACACTTACAGCACTGTGTGTGTCTCACTCGCTGAGAAATGAACAATTATACACAGACAGAGCTTCACATTTTATTACTCAGAGACTGTGCTTACACATCTCAGGAGACTTAATGGAGTTCTCAGTTATATTAAGTACCAGCTTTGCCTCAGATGTTTCTCATTAAACTGACAGTCCACCTAAAAAAGAAAGAGATTCTGTTGTTTGCACCTCATTGTTCTGTCATCTTTCTTTTTTTCTGCAGAATGCATCCAAACAACTCTGGAGCTCATTAACTTCAATTAGAAAGAAAGAAAGAAAGAAAGAAAGAAAGAAAGAAAGATTTGTGAATTCCTCCCTTAATGCATTGCAATAAATAAATAAATAAATAGAATAAAATAAAATAAAATAAAATAATTCAAGACTACAAGGCAAGAAAAATTCCAATAGAAGTACAATCCAGGAAAGTATAAATAGAAAAAGTTTCATTAAAGAACACTCCACTTTTTTTGAAAATAGGCTTATTTTCCAACTCCCCAAGAGTTAAACAGTTGAGTTTTACCGTTTTCGAATCCATTCAGCCGATCTCCGGGTCTGGCCGTAGCACTTTTAGCGTAGCTTAGCATAGATCATTGAATCTGATTAGACCGTTAGCATCTCGCTCAAAAATTACCAAGAGTTTCGATATTTTTCCTATTTAAAACTTGAATCTTCTGTAGTTACATCATGTACTCAGACTGACGGAAAATGAAAAGTTACAATTTTCTAGGCCGATATGGCTAGGAACTATACTCTCATTCCGGCGTAATAATCAAGAAACTTTGCTGCTGTACCATGGGTGCAGCAGGCGCAATGATATGACGCAGCACCTGAAAATAGTCCCCAGCTATATCATAGCTAGTTACCTAGCTGGGTGCAGCAGCAAAGTTCCTTGGGTGTCACGCGGAATGAGAGTATAGTTCCTAGCCATCGGCCTAGAAAATCGCAGCTTTGTTTTCCGTCCAGTCTTAGTGCTATGATGTGTTTACAGAAAGTCAGAGTTTTAAATAGGAAAAATATCAGCTCTGGTCATTTTTGAGCGGCAGATACTAAGCAGATTCAATGATCTCTCTAAGCTACATAAAGTGCTACCGCCAGACCAGTGTACGCTAAAATAATGTTACTCATTGAAGTGAAAATAAGCCTATTTTCAAAAAAAGTGGTGTTCCTTTAACATTAAAATTGACCATTTACTCACTAGGTTTTTGAGCTGACTTGCTGACCACTAGTAAATCTGAGCATAGTTGGAGACACAAGTGAGCTTACTAAGGTCTTTTTTCTCAGGAGTCTCTCCATTTGCTCTAAGAGAAAGAATTAAGATAATAAAACGATCTTCGATTTCTTTCATATGCACACACAGTAACTGCTGCTCAAGTTTGTTAGCATCAACGGCTCCTTCAGCTGTGAGAGCTGATGCAGAAACCCAGAGCCCACACACACTGTTCATATGGAGACTACATTCATACATCAAACATTATGTGTTCTTTCTTCCTCCACCCTGTCATGGCTGCACCACTAATGTAATCTCTTTCTCTGTGAAAAGGTGCATTGCTGGATTATGTAACAAGCCTTTTTTTCCCTGGCTAATCTGACATGACTGCATTTGCTACTTGTTTTGAATCCTAGCAAACAAGCTCTGCAAAATGCCGAAGGGACAAGCATGCAACTAAATACCTCAGCCAGTTTTATTACTGCTCTCAAAGGCCACTTTTTTATGTCAGTCCAGCCCTCGTGCATCTTCGGGCTCGAATCGAACTCCCTACTGATGCCATCGCTCCGAGGGAGAAGGAATCGGATGCTTGCATGACCAGAATGAATTCCTGCTTGGATGTTTGGCCAAAGAGAGACCAGATCTTGACCTTTGCTAAGCCACACGGAAAGGACATTATTACTCCTGACATTTCTTTGTGGTTTTTATGCCTGCGACTGTGACCGTCATTTGAAATCAGTTCAAGACAGATGAAATGATAATGAAGATGATGACAGGCATTACAATGGCTGCTAGAGCTAAACTACTTGACATAAGCGACAACTGATTTGAGGCACCTGCAAGAGACAGGTGTAATAAAAAGAGAAGAACTCATCTATAACTCTAAAAAGTACACTTTAGCCCAGCATGCATTTCAGTTATGGCCAATAACCAGATAAAAGGTAGATATTTAAGCAATATTAAACTTGCAAACATGTTGATATTCAGACCAGCAGCATGATTTCTAGTGTGATATTGCTTTTAAATCATTGGTCTCAAACTCAATTCCTGGAGGGCCGCAGCTCTGCACAGTTTAGCGCCAACCCTAATCAAACACACCTGATCCAGCTAGTCAAGGTCTTCAGGATTACAAGAAACTTCCAAGGTGTGAGTTGGAGCTGGTTGGAGCTAAACTCTGCAGAGCTGTGGCCCTCCAGGAATTGAGTTTGAGACCGCTGTTTTAAATAATGAATCATGAATCATTGAATCATTATGCATCCCAGAGCAAAATACACGCAGTAGTGGCGTTACTGAATGAATCAGTGGTTTTGAATAATTCAGATGAGTGAATGATTAAAGGGGTCATATGATGCGATTTCAAATTTTCCTTTCTCTTTGGAGTGTTACAAGCTGATTGTGCATAGATATGATCCCTGAAGTTGCAAAGACTAAAGTCTCAAAACCAAAGAGATATTCTTTATAAAAGTTAAGACTTGACCACACCCCCCTAAAACACCTCATTCAAACACGTCCCCACATGTCTACGTCACGATGTGGGGAGATTTTCACAACACCGCCCAAACGTACACGCAGTGAAAGAGGGAAAACTATTGTTCTGGCTGCAGTATTGTTGCTGCCGCCGGCGCCATGTCCTGGAGACACTGTGTTTCCTTGTGAAAGTGAAACTACTTTGTTTGGGCCTCCAAAAGAGGACACAACTAGAAATCAGTGGTTAAGTTGTATTTACAGCACAGTTCCAGAACAGTTCAACCCAAATACTGGAGTGTGTGCAGCGCATTTTAAGAAGGACTATTTTGCGAACCTGGGAGAGTAGCCTACAATGTTGGCTCACACAAAGACTGTTTCTATAAAGTGGGGCAATTCCAACTTTGCAAGGACAGTCTGACGCTTCTGACTCACAGCCTGTAAGTACGTTTCTGCTTCTGACGATTCAAACATGAGTTTTGAGCAGTGTAGAGTAGTGCTTGTTGTTTGTCGTTTGTCGTTTCTCTGATCACAAATGCAGACATGGTAATGTTTACGTGGCACGATGCAACGCAACGCGTAAAAAGACAGTATAATTCATTATAATCAGTAATTATGTCCTCAATGGATGCAACAAATGCCTCGTTTGTAATGGGTTTTATTGTTTTTGTGTCGTTGTGCTGGGACACGGCATCACAATACGGTGAGGGGCGTAACATTTCCGTCTCACGCTTGAGGTATTCGACCAATCACAACACACTGGATAGCTGGCCAGTAGGCACACCACCCGCTTCTCGGAACGATGAGCTTTGTAAAAATCGCGTGTTTCCAGAAAGGCGGGAGACTCAGGAGCAACAATAATGTACAGTACGTGGAAAATAATGCGTTTTTTGAACCTTAAACCGCATAAACACATTGCATTACACCAAATACACAAAATAATGTTCTTTTTAGCAACGTCATATGACCCCTTTAAATAAATTGCTTATAAAAACAGTTACATGTTTTGTTCCTAAATAAACACTTTTGAAAAAATCTGATCAGCAAATGATTAATGAATCACTCAAAAGTGAATGTACTTCAGTTCTGTTTTTGAATGAATCAGATGAGTGAATGATTTAATGACTCACTCACAAAGACAGTTACATGTTTTGTTTCTACATAAATCAGTGTTTTGAGCAAATCAGATGAGCAAATGATTTAATGAATCACTCATAAATGAATGATTCATGTTTACTTGATTCTGTGTTTGCATGAATCAAACAAGTGAATGATGTAATGAATCACTTACAAAGACAGATTCTTTGACTTTATTACAGAATAGACCCAGATCAGTGTTTAAACTAGTTTTAATGATCATCACTTTCAATGAATGGAGACTATGTTTGCTTGGTCTATGTTTACATAGATCAACAGGAAGCAATTCAATTCTTCAAACAAGTCACTTTAAAGACAGATTACAGGTGCTCTAGAAAGATAAAATATATTGAAAAAATTCATTTTTTCTTATAACATTCTAAAAAAACCAAACTTTCACTGTATTTTTGAACAAATACATAGGAAATAAAGCCACTTCCAAAAGTTTTTCTATTTCAGAAATTTTTGATAGTCCCAAGAGTTTACAGCTCATGAAAGTCAAAAATCAATATCTCAAAATATTAGAATATTTCCTAAGATCAATCAAAAAAAGGATTTGCAAAACAGAAAAGTTCAAGTTCTTTAAAGTATGTTCATTTATGCACTCAATAGTTGGTCGGGGCTCCTTTAACACAAACTCCAGCATCAGTGAGGTGTGGCATGGAAACGATCAGCCCGTGGCACTGCTGTGGCACTACTGAGCCTTCAGCTCGTCTGTATTGTCTCGTCTGCGCTGCCATAGATTCCATATGGGGTTCAGGTCAGGCATGTTGGCTGGCCAATCAAGCACAGTAATATCATGGTCAGCAAAGCAATTGGAAGTGGTTTTGGCACTGTGGGCAAGTGCTAAAGTCCTGCTGGAAAAGGAAATCAGTATCTCCATAAAGCTTGTCAGCAGATGTAAGCATAAAGTGCTCTAAAATCTCCTGGTAGACAGCTGCATTGACTTGATAAAACACAATGGACCAACACCAGCAGACATCACGGCACCCCAAATCATCTCTGACTTCGGAAACTTCACACTGGACTTCAAGCAGCTTGGATTCTGTGCCTCTCCACTCTTCCTCCAGACCTTGAATTCCAAATGAAAAGCAAAATTTACTTTTATCTGAAAAGAGGACTTTGGACCACTGAGTAACAGTCCAGTTCTTTTTCTCCTTAGCCCAGGTAAGACGCTTCTGACGTCGTTTCTGTTTCAGAAGTGGCTTGGTAGCCCTTTTCCTGAAGACGTCTGAGCGTGGTGACTCTTGATGCACTGACTCCAGCTTCAGTTCACTCCTTGTGAAGCTCTCCCAAGTGTTTGAATCGGCTTTGCTTGACAGTATTCTCAGTATCCCTGTTGCTTGTGCACATTTTTCCACACTGCAATTTCTTTCTTCAAATCCAGCTTTGCATTTAATATGCTTTGATACAGCACTCCTTGAACAGCCAGCCCTTTCAGTAATGACCCTCTGTGACTTACCCTCTTTGTGGAGGGTGTCAATGATCATCTTCTGAACCACTGCCAAGTCAGCAGTGTTCCCCATTATTGTGGTTTCAAAGAACAAGAGATACCCAGAATTTATACTGTAGGGATGGTCATTTATTGAAACGCAAATGTAAATATTCTAATATTTTGAGATACTGATTTTTGACTTTCATTAGCTGTAAGCTCTAATCATCAAAATTAAAACAAAAAAAAACTTTTGAAGTGTTTTACTTTACATGTAATGAATCTAAAATATATGAAAGTTTCACTTTTTGAAATAAGTTACAAGAAAAAAAAATAACTTTTTCACCATATTCTAATTTTCTGAGATGCACCTGTACTTGTTTTGGTCCTGAATAAATGAATCAGGTGAGCGAATGATTTAATGACTCACTCACAAGACAGTCACATGTTTTTGTTTTTAAATAAAACAATGTTTTTGAACAAATCCTATGAGCAAATGATTTAATGAATCACTTGACTCTGTGTTAGCATGAATCAAATGAGTAAATGATTTAATGAATCACTCTTAAATAAATAATCCTCCATTAATTTGTTTTTGAATGAATCAGATAATGAATGATATAATGAATCACTCATGAATGAATGTTCCACAGTGAATCTGTTTTTGAATAAATTAGATGAGTGAATGATTTAATGACTCACACACAAAGACGGTCACATGTTTTGTTTCTAAATAAAACAGCTTTTGAAAAAATCAGATAAGCAAATGATTTAATGAATCACTCATAAGTGAATGGTCCTTGATTCTGTGTTTGCATGAATCAAATGAGTGAATGATTTATTGAATCACTCACAAAGACAGTTACTTGTTTTAGTCCTGAATAAATCATCGTTTTTGAATGAATCAGATGAGTGAAAGAATCAATAAATTAATGTTCCTGAATTAATCTGTGTTTTTAATAAATCAGATGAATAACTGATTTAATGAATCACACAAATTAATGTTTTTGAGTGAATCAGAAGAGTGAATGATTTAAAGAACCACTGACAAAGACAGTTATTGGTTCCTTGATAATTCTGTGTTTTTAAATGAATTGCATGAATGAAAGATTCAATGAGTCATTCAATAACTCATAATATAATCACTTGTCACCACCTATTGGTAACTATATGTAACCAGCAAAAAGAGTCCCTGAAAATTATGTGAACTTTGTCTAAAGTTAAAAATGAAACACTAAAAACTCAAATACTACTTTTTTAAAAATAAATATTATTATATACTTGCTCATCAGGCCCCTTGTGTGTATCTCTCTGTACTACACCCCTTTACATTTTTCTGTAGTTTTTTTTTTGGTATATAGACATTATATTGCATAATTACAATATTTGTAATTATTAGTGTCAATGTTTCTCCTAAAAATCTAAAAATCTATGAATCTAGGCTTCACAACATTATAATGTAGAGTATGAAAAATATGTATTTTGAAGATTTGCTGAAGATTACAATTATCCGTTTATTAAATTATTAGTGTTTTTAAAGAGACCATTAGATGATAACAAAATAGCTCAAATGAGCATGCACAATTAAATATCTAATTTCATATTGTTATGTGAAAAAAAATAGTCTCTTGGCCAATGACCAATATAGTGCAAATTTTTCCAAATAAAAAAAGACAAAAACACTGTAACATTCATACATGAAAGTATACAGGCTTAACTTTGATTTCATGTTGACATTTAGGAATAAAGGTGACAGACAGGAAGCAGGTTTTATGTGACAGGCGAGATAAGGCAGGATAAACAGACCAGCAGAAAACTGGCATCAGTCTGAGCAAGAGGAATGATGCTGAAATGAGGACGCACTTGAAGCGTGCACAGTGCCACCTGGCTAGGCCATGCGCCAAGACTGTTGTGTAAACTGGCAGTGCCATGCATATGCACGTGTGAACACACAAATGCACACATGCAAGTTCGGGAACATTATCTTGCAGTTGCCCTCCACTCGCACACTTAATGATCTCACACAAACACACGCAACTATACACACATGCATATGCACAATTACTGTCACACGCATTAATCTGTTTTGGCATGTCGCTTGACACCCGCAGTGATCCAGTGTGAGAGCGATTCTCGTGCAGGCTTTTGCACAGTGATTCTGAAGAAAGGAGATATAAGCAGCAAGCTGTACCCTGACAGCCCTTCCATTCCCCACCCTCTCGGAAAGGATCTGCACCAGCGGGGCCGCAGTGCTGCGAGCACATCATCATTTAGAGCAGTAATGGCTCTAGTCTCCATGATGGAGGAAGGCAGCTGGAGAGACTGCAGGCTGCGGCCCAATTCGCCTGCTTAAGCTATGCACTAAAAGTAAAGTGTGTACTTTTTTGTAATGGGACACTGCATCATTTTGAGTGCGTAACAAGCGTATTAATGTACTAGGATGTAGCAAGGGCGTAGGTTTGATTTTGACATTGCTGAGGACATAACAGCAGACAACACCCCCCACCCCCATCCAACTACCCCAACATTTTTGCATTTATGATAGACTTTTGACCACAGTTTCATGTCATTTAAAGTCTTTATGGTAGCTACTTCATGAAGAGAGCTTTTTTATGTTAGCATATTCATCAGACAATAATTACAAAATTTTGATTATGTAAAACCAACATTAGAGCAGCAGTTTTAAAGATGTTTCCTTTGGATTGTTTGACTATTCAAAAGTGAAAACAGCAAAATATAACTTAACTTATTTGTGTTTCCTTCTAGCTAAATTTCACATACATAAAACCAAATCCAAACTGTATCTCTATATTCATCCTATGTGTCCTCTTAAGGTAAATTTATTACTTTTTTTTTTTTTTGTTAACCTGGCAACACATCCCTTACGAAAATTAACCATGGTTTTACTAAAGAACAAAAAAAAAAAAAAAACCCACCATGGTAACTATAAGTTAAACCATGGTAACCACTGCTACACTAACCATAGGTTAACCATGGTATTTGTAGTAAAACTGTGGTTATACAAAAAAACATTATACTACACTTTTACTATATTAAAACCAAGGTTCAATTTCTCAGGGGATTTGTATTTGTGTATATATTCTGTGTTTTTTCTTTGTTTTGTTTTGTGGTCAATGGTTTGATGTATTGTACTGTTTAATAAAAAAAGAAAGAATCAGAGAAAAGATTCACGAACCCGCTCGGAAGGTCCAACTTAAATCAAATCATTCGCATTCCAAATCAAATGATTTGCGAACCCGCTCCAAAATCGTGCACCAAAGTTACGATCTGAATAGTGATTTACGAACCCAGTACAAATTTTATCTAAATCAAATAATTCACGATACGCACTCCGAAGTTCCAATATGAATCAAAAGATTCACAAACCTACTCCGAAGTTCTGATCTAAATCAAATGATTCTTGCTCTAAACTCCTGATCTATGGTCCCGATCTGAATAACAATTCACAAACCCACTTCAAAGTTCCGATTTAAATCAAATGATACATGCTCTGAAGTTCCGATCTGAATCAAAAGATTTGTGAACCCACTCTGAAGATCTAATTCAAATGATTTGCGATATGTGCTTTGAAGTCTCGATCTGAATTAAATGATTCACGATACACGATCCAATTGGAGCGCTTCGAAACAGTGAATCATTTTGCGACGCAGTGGTTTAACCGATACAGAGTTTAGAAAAGCTCCGTTTCAAGGACATAGGCTACGTTTTTCTAGTGTATTTCTAGTGTAACTTCTCAGGTAATATCAATGGTATGACCTATTTCAGATGCGGCTGAAATTACAACCACAATGGTTACACATAGGCTACATAGGCCTATATTTAATTGTTTGATAAAAATTATTGCGATAGGGACCATTTAGTACACTGTAAATAAAAAATAAAAAAAGTTGAGCCAACTTAAAGATTTAAGGCAACCAGCTTCAGCAGATTTTTGAGTTCTCTCAACTAATTTTTGTAGGAGATTCTCAACTTTTTGTTGTATAAACTTAAAACAACAAGTTGAGAAAACTCAAAAATCTGCTGAAGCTGGCTGCTTTAAAATTTTAAGTTGGCTCAACTTTTTTTTTTTTTTTACAGTGTAGTCGCTGGATATTGGTATGGAAATGTCCCTAGTGTCTGAACTAAATTCTACGCCCTTGGGATGTAGTACAACAAAAAAGGCAACACAGCCCAGTTTGGCACATTTTTACATGTGTCCTGTAATCATAAACGGCTACTGTACAGGATTCAAGACCAAAGTACGTACTTTTTGGTGACAGGGAAATTTTGCCTTAACCAGTTGAAATACATTTTTGAAGATTTTTTTTATTTCAGTTAACATTTATTTTACTTCATGGTTTAACAGTATTCCATATTTGCATACTGTATACTTATACAGTGTGATAGTATGCCGTTTTAGAGCTTTTTAACTCAGTGTTTGGTGTATAAGAAATGTGAGATTTATTATCACTTAAATTCACAAAGAATTGTTCAGGAGCAACAATAAAAAAACTCTTAAATCTAACAAAATACATCTCCCTTTGGCAATCTTGGTAGCAAATTTTGCAAGTTAAAATTACAAAATCACCTCACTGCATCAAATAAGTCATGTCTTCACAGAGCAACGAGTGGTTATTTTAAGAGCTGCCCTTAAGCTCTTTTAGGACAACAACCTGTAATTGAATACTGGTAACTATCAAATAAAACAGACCACTTGAAGAACTTCATTGCTCAGTATGAAGGTCATAAAACAGCAAAGCTACAGCAGCAGCCAATATGAGCCATCAGATAAGTCATCAAGACGATTCAGCACTTCTTGCTCACGACAAATAGTGAACCTACGAGACCAGCGTGTCCTCTAAAAGTACAGCATCAGCCTTTAGAAACAAACATAGTGTATTAAACATAATTACAAATTCAGCAAATAAATTTAGACTTGAATATGCAACTTCATAATCAAACACAAATATTTTTTGGAAGATGCATTCAAAGGATGATGCATGTGTGTGATCAATTTCTCATGATCTTACAATGCATACAGCATCCTATGTCACAAAATCAGTGTGATCATTCATATAAATCAATACTAGTCAGCGTTATTATTTTTTGTGGTAGATCTCTAGATACCACTGAATTGGCCTCCGGACACACTGGCACCATGATATGCCTGTTGCATATTTCATATGACAGACATATGAGGCAATAGCACTAGAGCAGAACCGCAAAAACAGCAGCACTGAAAATGAATTGCGTGGCCTTGTGTGACCTCTGCCTTTGGGGGGAGCCGCAGATGTCAGTTTTGTATAATCAATATATGGTCCATCTGTAATCATTCAAAAGTTGACTCACAGTTTACAGTAAAAGATGTGTCTGGAAGAGGAGCCACACACACGGAAAGGTTTCTATTTAAAAAAAAAATACAATTCAAAGAAGGTCTGAAATGTCCGAGGGGGAGCGTACAAACAGAAAGAGAGCGTGGCGTCCTCTCTGTGGCAGAGCACAGAAGGTCGGGCCGTGCACAGAGCCGTTAAATCCTGAGATGCAGAGCCAGCTGCTCATTATCTTAGCAAAAAAAAACAAAAAACAAAAAAACACAAATTGAAGAATTGACTTCATTTCAATTCATGACCTTGAACTGGCCACATTCTACAGGAAGCTCCATTGGAATTTGATTGAAAAAATTCAACACAGATTTAAATTCCCAGAATGCATCTATCTATCTATCTATCTATCTATCTATCCAACCATCCATCTATCTATCTATCTATCCATCCAACATTCTATCCATCCATCCATCCATCCATCCATCCAACATTCCATCCATCCATCCATCCATCCATCCAACATTCTATCTATCCATCTATCTATCTATCTATCTATCTATCTATCTATCTATCTATCTATCTATCTATCTATCTATCTATCTATCTATCTATCTATCTATCTATCTATCTATCCAACCATCCATCTATCTATCTATCCAACATTCTATCCATCCATCCATCCATCCAACATTCTATCTATCTATCTATCTATCTATCTATCTATCTATCTATCTATCTATCTATCTATCTATCTATCTATCTATCTATCTATCTATCTATCTATCTAACATTCTATCTATCTATCTATCTATCTATCTATCTATCTATCTATCTATCTATCTAACATTCTATCTATCTATCTATCTATCTATCTATCTATCTATCTATCTATCTATCTATCTATCTATCTATCCATCCATCCATTCAACATTCTATCTATCTATCCATCCAACATTCTATCTATCTATCTATCCATCTATCCATTCATCCAACATTCTATCTATCTATCTATCTATCTATCTATCTATCTATCTATCTATCTATCTATCTATCTATCTATCTATCTATCTATCTATCTATCTATCCATCCATCCATCGCCTGGCTATATGTCCATCCATCCATCCATTTATCTGTTGACTGGGCTATATGTCCATCCATCTATCAATCTGCAAATAATATGCAAAAATTATACAAATTATAAAGGCAGCATTTCCATCATCTGTCTGTCTAAAAATGCAGTAATGATGCAGTAATAATGCAAAAATATTTTTGCTCTGTTACTGCACTAAATTACAAGTATCTGCACTTTATCAGAGTAGTTTCATTTTTAGAATATTCTACTTTTACTTTTGACTCCACTACATTCCAGAAAAAAATATGCCATTCCTTGTTAAATCAAAGTGAAGACATTAATAACTCTGAATGAAAAAATACGCCAATCAGTGTCGGTAGTAAAAGTCTCAGTCACTCATTTTTCTCATAAAAGTTTAATATTTCAGCCTGAAACACTGGTGCAACTGTGAATATAAAAATGCATTTTTTTTTTCTTTTGTCCAAAATGACTTTCATTCTCTTCTGTTGTTCACATATTCTCTCCTCAGGAAGTTTACTTTCTGTCTACGGCTGTGCCAGACGCAGCTTGGGTCATGAATATTAATGTTGCTTTGAGACGTTTGCCCTAACTGATTTGCTGAAGGCGGACGTTGGTAGGTGAGAATGTTAGCCGATGTGTTTGTTCAGCCCACTGTCAAAGCAACCGACTGGTAGAAGCTTCTGATCGACATTTTAAAAAGCAAACTACAAATTTTTCCTTCACACTGTGAAAAAACAAAATAAACCTCTTTAAAATATAATGATTGTCACTCGAAGAGTGTGTGTATAATCACAGTTAGTGGTTGTTTTGCCCCTGTAATGTGAACAGGAGGATGAAGCAAACGAACTGCCCCAGAAAATATTTTTGAAATACTTGTAAAATACATTCTAAACTGTGCAGCTTAAGGCCCGTTTACACTAGTGCGCTTTCGTTTTAAAACGGCATTTTAGAATGAATACGATCCCCGTTTACACTGGCGTTTCCGCTGCGTTTCAGAAACAATCTCCGTTACATTACACAACCAAAAACGCATGTCACGTGACCATTCATGCAGGTACAACCATAGATATGTATAGGTAGTTCCCTATTATTTAGATGGCGGACGCGTCTGCGTGCTTGGAGTGGTTGAATGGGGAATCTACCTATACATATCTATGGGTACAACAATGAGCATGATGTTATTGTTTACACGGTCGTCAAGGATATGCAAAGAGAATGTGGGCAGCCAGGCCATCGTTTTCAAAAGTCTCCGTTTTGGTCCATTTACACAGAAACGCAACCCCGGAGTTTTCAAACTAAAACGGGGTCTGCAGCATTTTCAAAAGTCTCCATTTTCAACCTCGAAAACGCCAGAGTAGTGTAAACGATAGGCGTAAACGTAGCAAAAGTTATGCGTTTTAAAACGAAAATGCACTAGTGTAAACGGGGCCTAAGAAAATATATTTTTTCAAATTGAAAATATATTTAATTTAAGTGTCAAAATATATTACAAAATGTACTTCAAGGCAGGATTATTATAGTTAATTAAACTAAAATGAAAACTGTAAAAATAATAAATTGTTACTTGAAATACAATAAACATGAAACTGAAAATATAAAAACTTTACATTTTACTTCAACATAAATTAAATAAAAACAAAAAAACTACTAAAAATGTCAAAATCAGAAAATTACTAAAACTTTAAAATTAAAATAAATGAAGAATTTATAAAAATTCTAAATATTAATTTTTCAATTAAAATACATTATGGGTAAGTGAAATTTAAAAATATTGGATAATATAAATACATTTAAATTGAAAATATATTTAAAACATAAAAATTAAGCATTTTTTGTAAATATTTAATAATTTTTGCAATGTAAATATTTTAATATTAGCACTCTTTGGAATTTATTTTACATTTTGAAATATTTATATGGGGCAAACTATAACTTTTGATTCAGTCCTTTAACATTTAATACTCAAGAATATTCAACGGTGAGTATTTTTGTATTTTTACTCAAGTAGGAATCTAAAAAAATGTTCTTAAAGTAATATTTCATTCCTCATCAGCTGTACACAATCCACACAAACTATTTAAAACATACTATAACCCATGCCAGTTTGCTTCCTCCAATTGAACTCAGCAGACAGAAAATCCCACATGACATTGTGGTGGCGTTTATGTGTGCTCATCTCATGAATACAATAATTCTGTCGTGACATGAAGGCATATGAGGAGGTGGACCCTCTGCCACAGGGGATATGGGCGAGCACGGCATTTACTAAGCATTACAGCCCAACGACGGCACAGAAATTCCTCATGTCACTCCGTCCTCAAGACACTGCATGATGTTCATTCTGTCAGAGGAAAAGCTGCCTATGTTCTGAATCAATAATTCATATTGTTACACGTGTGTGAGGAACAGGGGAAGAAAGGGTGAACAAAAGAGAACAGGCCTGACTAAGCTGTAGTCTCGCCTTTGGCATCCTGCAGGTACAAAGAAATGTTTCCATTAAATTAATACTGGAAAATGAAAAGAAGTCTTGCTAGAAACAGGAAGAGAGACAGAAAGCCAATCAGCGGGAGAATCTGTACAAATGTAAGCGCAGAAGTTTCTGACCAGATATTGCACTATGTAACACTAGTTTTTAACTTAATCCAGAACTCTGAGCGCATAAAACTCACATCTGCAGTAAGGTTATGGTTGTGAGCTCAGCATAAAGAAACTGAAGCAATCTGATTCGAAAACAAGCACTGAATGTACTTGTTAAGATGTTGCCCTACCGAAAATAGCCCAATAAAAAACTAATTAATATTACACCTTCATACTCCATTTTTTTTAAAATTCTTTTGAAAGAAGTTTCTTCTGCTCAGCAAGGCTGCATTTATTTAATAAAAAAATATAGTAAAAATATAGTGAAATATTATACTTCAAATAACTGTTTTGTATTTGAATTTATTTCAAAATGTAATTTATTCCTGTGATGCAAAGCTGAATTTTCAGCATCTTTACTCCTGTCTTCAAGAAACATTTTATATTATCAGTGTTGATGTGCTGCTTAATATTGTGCATTTTCAGGATTTCTTGATGAATAGAAAGTTCAAAAGAACAGCATTTATTTGAAACATTTTGTAACATTACAAATGGTCACTTTCAATGAATTATGCTTAGTTATGACATCAAACCTGCTGTTAAAAAAAGTGCATTTTATTTTTTTAATCTGAATGCAATCACGTTCAGTTTTACAGCTTCGGTGGAGTAGAATTCAGCTTAAATATATCAGTCTTTGAACTATGACTTTCAAAAGGTAAGGTAAGGTGTATTTTGTCCTTTCAGAGCTTGATAGCTGTATTCAGTGTTATATAGAAAAAAAATCTGTGTAGATTTACAGCATACAGGTTCATGAAACAACATGAGGATGAGTAAATAATGACACAACTGTCATTTGTGGGTAAACGATCCCTTTAAAGCCATATTCCTTTAGTGCACGCTGATGAAGACATCTGCATAATACACTAACTAATGCTTCGTTTCAAAATCTTTGCCCAGTCGCACGCTGTTAGTTAGCTGAGAGCAATATGCTCTGCCATCCCAAATAAAGGGAATTTTATTCATTAATGTGACTCATTTTCTCATGTGACTATATATCTTGCCACATCACAGTAATTCATTTAGCCTGGAACTATTTTCATAATAATAGCCAGTGCTGGGTATTGTCAAGTTGGGTTTTTGTCAAGATGTAATTTCTTACAGTGTGCGCTATGAAATTTAATTTAACTATTACTATTAACAGTATTATTTATTTAAGGCCAAAAAAATGAACATTTTGTCGTCATTTACTCATCCTTAAGTGGTTCCAAAGCTGTATTATATTCTTCTTGGCCGTCGAAAAAAGACCTTCAGAATGTCCAAGTTGATTCTACAACACAATTAAAGTGAATGGGGATTTATACCGCCAAAGAAAATGCTATAAAAGCACCGCACAAGTAGCCCATAAAAGTTCTGACTTATTTTGACTTCTTGAATTACACACACATCTCCTGTTTTAAAGAAGAAAGAAATATAATACATGAGGGTGAGTAAATCATTTTTGGGGGGATTTATTCTTTTAATTATCAAACAGATTCTATTTTAGATCAATTCTGCGGTTAGAGCACTTTCACACACAACACACAAAATCTGGTCTCACATTGAACCATAGTAGAATATATTTTTTATGTTAAAGGAATAGTTCAAGCAAAAATGTGAATTTGCTGAAAATGTACTCACCCTCAGGGCCATCCAAGATGTAGATGAGTTTGTTTCTTCATTAAAAAGGTTTAAAGGAAATTAGCATCACTTGCTCACCAATGGATCCTCTGCAGTGAACGGGTGCCGTCAGAGTGAGAGTCCAAACAGCTGATAAAAACATCACAATAAGTAATCCACAACTCCAGTCTATCAATTAATGTTTCATGAATGGAAAAACTGTGTGTTTGTAAGAAATAGATATATCATTAAGACATTTTAATATTAAACCATCGCTTCTGGACAAAATACCAGACCATAATTCATAACAGGGATTCCTCTAGCGATAAAGTCCATCCCCTGTTATCCTCTCACATCAAAATCCTCCAACATATTTGTTTAGAACTGTTTTGGCTTGTAAACAGTGATTGGTCAGTGACTCGGTGCATATTTCTCTCCTGATTCAGATGAGTTGACTTTTTTTTTTCTTTTTTTTTTTACTGGAGAAAGCAATATTATGGATAGATGACTCATATTTTAGATGGTATCAGGATTACTTGTGGATTATTGTGATATTTGGTATGGATTCTCATTTTGACGGCACCCATTCACTAAAGTTTAAAACTACCTTGAAGGGGATTTTATACCATGGATTTTGACAAACCTTCTCAGATTTCGCCACACAAAGAACCAGATTTGCTTACAAAACGTGAATTGCAATTAACAACCAAAATTAAACCAAAGCTTTAAGTGCTTGTTTATTAGTCTTCAATTAATTCTGATGCCCAAAGCAACACAAAAAAACAAATAGACTACATTGGTGAGCACATGCTAATTCCAGAGATATAACTCCAACCACACAGACAGATGCTTTCTGAATTTTCTTTTCAATAATTTTTTTTTTGAGGTTTTAAGCTAATAGTTTCTGACCATATGAGTTGCTTAAAGCCAAATCATTCTTGTGTTAATTTTTATGTTAAAACACTTTGTATATCACTTTAATGTGCAGGAACAATTATAAGTAAACCATGTGTTAGATTATTTTTCTCTGTAGTGGTTTCACACAGCTCTGTGCTTTAATATGTCAACTTCTGGTTCAACCAATAGTGTGAACTGGGGGTGGGGTTATCTGATTGCTTATAGGGCACATTATGGAAAGGTATTTAAAATGATATGTGCAATTTTGTTCTGTGCCACTAGAGTTGGAAATTACACTCTTCACCATTGTGTTCATAATTAAGATAATTCACTAAAATAATATGGTAAGACACACCAATTTGCAATATCAAGCAGCAAAACGAGCAGTTTTGTACAGCTAAAAATAGCTGGAAGAGAATGAGACCGGAAGCAAGACCCATAGAATTTACAAATGGCCCATTTTTACGGGAAGAATAAGGTGGATAGTAAACGACAGTCATAAAGTGTAACTCTCTGGACAGTAAACAAACAGACCTGGACTAAAATTAGAGATCTTTTCCTAAACCTAGAGCACTAGATAGCATTTTAGGGCAAAAAAGTCAAGGTAAATGCAGATTTAAATAATCAGAAATATAAATGAAATAGTTTAAATAAAAATAAACAATTATTTATGATACAGTTTTATGTATATAACAATAGTAGTAGAAATAATGTAATATTACAGCAACTTTTTACAGCATACCAAGCCTGATGAAAAATAAAGTTTAAAAAGTAATATTGTGAAATTATATACAAATCATATACAAATTTTATATATACTGTATATATATATATATATATATATATATATATATATAGAAAATATATACATTTATAATATATATATATATATATATATATATATATATATATATATATAAATTATATTATAAAATAAAATATAAATTATATTATTATAAATTATATTATAATATTATATATATATATATATATATATATATATATATATATATATATATATATTTGTAATTTTTATCATTTTTAAGAAATAAAATTGCTGGCATTGATGGCAAAGCTGAATTTTCAGCAGTCATTACTCCAATCTTAAGTGTCACCTGACCCTTTAGAAATCATTCTAAGCAGTTATTTTAAATTGTCAATTATTTTAAAACTTTTAACTGGTATTGTACAAAGAAGTTGATCTCATTGTCTCACTAAAATGTGAAATTTTGTAGTTTTTCATCTTGTCTCAAGGATTTCTAGATATCTTTAGAGAAAAAAATATGACAGCACTAATTGAAAAAGGATGTTTGCAATGTTTAGACAGCAGACAGCAAGGGGTTTGGAACAGAGCTAAGTAGTCTCATCCTGAAAGTCTACACATAGTGCAAACTAAGCAGGAAACACACCGAGGAAAAGATACTTCAAAATAGGTCACTGTGTCATTCTGCTATGAAGAATGAATCTATACTTCACTGAACGTTACCCCCCAAATAGCACGCCTTGTCAGCTAATTAACGTCATTCTCATGAGATCGATTCCATTCAATATTTCGTCTTCCTCAAGGCCTGTCGTTCTGGAAAGCATATGGTGGTATAGAGCCCCTGTGTCGCTCAGAGCATAGCTCACATTCATCAGAACATATAGCTGTGGGCAGCTTCTTGGAAACCGTGTGAATCCCAAATCGTTGTCACGGAAACTGCAGAAGAAGTCTGGAATGATCAGCAGAGGGCCACCTCGTTCAACACCTCACATGGATGAAACATTCACCAGGTGCAGATACAGTATATGCTACACTCTTTATAATAAAGCTTTTTTGCAGTGATGCTATAAAACCTTAGTTCTACAAAGAACCTTTAAGTGAACAGTTCTTAAAAGAACTTAGTTTTTCTTAGTTAAAAACATTTGAATAATTTAAAGAATGTTTTTCCACTTTAAAGAACCTTTTGTGCAATTAAACGACTCCATGGATGTTAAAGGTTCTTCATGGATCCATCAATATCAATAAAGAACTTTAATTTTAAAGGGTGTAGGTGCTTTGTTAAAGATGTCAACACATCAGACCGAGTGGAATCAGGATGTCCCAAACAGTAGGAAGCAAAATAAGCTGCTTTATAAGCCTTATTTTGGCTTGGATGTACAGTACATAACCTTTTGTAAGCAGCCAATGTCAAAAAGCCTTGTGACTAGCTCAGCAAAAAAATTGCCATTATCTATTTACATTTTTAGCTTTCAATTATAATACATACCTTTTAAGGTCGTTTCTCAGTTGTTGTTTTTTTCCCCTGAGAAATCTTCAGTTCAGCAGCACTTAGATACAACAAACTTTACCGTATTAATCCTATCTATATTCTGAACAGTTTTACTGAGGGGTATGTTCATATATCAGCTGCCTGATTTTATACATTTTATTCCTACAAGCATGGGGATTTTTTTTTTTTTTTCTAGCTGTTGAGTATTTTCTATGGAAGCTTGCTTGCTGCCACAGGATAAAAAAAAAAAGTAAAAAGGCAATTGAAATTGATACTTTTTTCCCCTCACAATTCTGCATTTATAACTCACAATTCAGACTTTTTTCTTGCAATTGAGAACAAAAGTCAGAATTCAAAGATATAAAGTCACAATTAGGTTTTTTTTTGTTTGTTTTTTCTGCAGAGAAAACCAAAAAACAAACAAAAAAAAAAGATTTCTGAGATGTAAAGTTGGAATTCTGAGAAAATGTCAGAATTCTGCAGATTCTCATATTTTTTTTTCACTCAGAATTGCACAAAAATGTCTGAATTGAGATGTAAACTCAGACTACTAAGTCTAAATTGCAAGAAATAAAGTCAGAATGGCAATGGTAAACTCTCATTATTATATCTACATATGTGACCCAGGACCGCAAAACCAGCCATAAGGGTCAATTTTTCAAATTGAATAAATAAATAATTAAGCTTTCCATTGATGTATGGTTTGTTAGGATAGGACAATATTTGACTGAGATACAAATATTTGAAAATCTGGAATCTGAGGGTGCAAAAAAATCAAAATATTGAGAAAATCGCCTTTAAAGCTGTCTAAATGAAGTTCTTAGTAACGCATATTACTAATCAAAAATTAAGTTTTGATATATTTACAGTAGGAAATTTACAAAATATCTTCATGGAACATGATCTTTACTTAATGTCCTAATGATTTTTGGCAGAAAATAAAATTCTATAATTTTGACCCATACAATGTATTTTTGGCTATTGCTACAAATATACCCCAGCGACTTAAGACTAGTTTCGTGGTCCAGGGTCACATATATTATATCATATCAATGTTCATACTTATGTTCTGGAAATGCATGCAAATAAGTGCATATTAAATGCATATTAAACTTGACATTGCCTCATTTCCATATCTAAACAAAATCTCAGAAAACGTTGCACAAAAAAAGTTGGCAATTCTTAATGTAATCAATTGGCTGGGGGGGGAAGTATGGTGATATGAACCACATACACACAAATTTTATTTTACAATTATTATATAACCTATTCGCCTGGGGTGACTTGCCTTAAAGTGATAGTTCACCCAAAAATTATTCTGTCATTAATTACTCACCCTCATGTCGTTCCAAACCCGTAAGACCTTCGTTCATCTACGGAAGACAAATTAAGATATTTTTGATGAAATCCGAGAGCTTTCTGACCCTCCATAAACAGCAACAAAACTACCACGTTCAAGGCCCGGAAAGGTAGTTCAACCATAATTTTATGAAGCTACGAGAATACTGTTTGTGAGCAAAAAAAATAAAAAGACTTCATTCAACAATTTCTTCTGGTGCCACTGTCACATTGACTAATTTAACAATGTCCTTACTATCTTTCTGGGCCTTGAACGTGGTAGTTGCGTTGCTGTCTATGGAGGATCAGAAAGCTCTCAGATTTCATCAAAAATGTTCCAAAGATGAACAAAGGTCTTATGGGTTTGGAAAGTCATGAGGGTGAGTAATTAATAACAGAATTTTCATTTTTGGGTGACCTAACTCTTTAAGTAATCTATTTTTATTGAATTTTAACCCTTAAGAGGGGATTGAAATTTAACCCTTAAGAGTGATGGCATTGAAGCAGCAGGACGGCACGTGTGTGACTCACCCATTTCAGGATGGTGCCTCCCCTCCACAGGCACGCTGACCGTCCGTCGCAGCAGCTTGTTCCTCTGCGACTCCGAGCGCCGCTCGCGCATCAACAAAGGGTGAACCTGCGGGAGAGCAGAGATAAAGGTCAAAGAGCGTGGGGTCAATACGGCTAGCTGCAGGGCTCTGCGCTAAACCGGTTGGAAACCTCCACTATTAAAACAACAAGCCCCGTTGAGATGAGACTCCCTGAAATAATAAAGCAATGGTGTGTGTGCTTGGGGTGAAGGGAGAAAATAATTGCAAACTTGTGTGTGTAATGTGTTTATTTAAGCCTCGGTATGGGGCTGCGTCCCACGGGAATTCTTCTTAACGCAGAAAGCAGATGGAGGAAAACATCTCAGCGCAGGTTTGCCTTCAAATTGCACAGGGCTTGTTTAGCGGCGTGGGTGTCTCTCCTGTGTTCACCAGCGCTATCCAGAGGGAGATACAATCGGGATATCAAGAGCAGGGCTGCAAAGGAGGCGATTACCTACAGTCTGGGGTGATAAATGAGCGGGGCAAGAGAGAATCAGACACTGAGCCCTATGGGAAGCAGCTAAAATGTTTCAGGTGTGGCCTTGTCACTTGGCTGAAGTCACAGGACCTGGCTGTATTATGGGACACTCGTTCCGTTTTTATGAACAACTCAGCTTTTCAGATGCAGAGAAGAAAGCAGATTTATGAGAATATGGCATTTGATTCACACAGCTGACTTTAAGACAATATTGTGTGCTCTGCCTTAAGATGCATCAGTGCAGTTTGTCTTTATAGTTTTAAAAATGATGGATGTCTACGTTATGCTTTCTGTTAGAGCAAAGCAAGCTAAATATTATCTTTCAATGTCTTTAAAATAGATATCCAGCAAGCTGCAATGTAATTACAGTAAGGATCAGCGCATAAAAAATGCATAACATCCAATGAATCCTTCATGACTTACTAGAAAGCATGCAAGATCGCTGTTTATTAACGCACATGCCCTTTTATGTGAACAATTATCTGCTATGCAGGCAGTGCGGATATATTTTAAGGATAAACTCGGAGCACACCATTAACAATGAGTCGGTTTGCATAGAATGTGAGGCAGCTGTTTTAAGACTAGTTTTGACTAAATGTAAATGATTAGGCTTACGGTAATATCAGAGTATTTGTCTGCTAAAGACAAATGCCACCATATCCACAAAACCAGAAGAAGCATGTTTAACACAAATTAACTGTCACTATAAAGCATGCACTTTGTCTAAGATGTTTCTCCTAAAATTGCATAGGAGAACAAAACAAATGCAGGTGCCATAGCTCAGATAATAGATCTTTTTCACAATTTTAGGTTTGGAACATGGAGGTAAAGAAAATAAATAGCAAATAAATTACAAAACACACTACCGTGTTTCTCCAAAAGAGGAATACAATAGATGAATTACAGCATTCAAATGCATATGCATAAAAAAATCATTTTTAAATTGTCAATCTAAAATCTTACATGTAACACAAGTATAGTATGGTAACTATAGAGTATATTAACTATAATACTAACAATGAACTGTTCTGCTGTGTTTTTGCTATACACACATACATACATAGGTACTGCTAGTGCCACAGAAATTACATTCACCTTTATGCAAAAGTCTCCATTAGTTCTCCCTAAACTCTATGCTAGAATATTACAAATATCTTATTTGTGATTTTGTTTTCCTCTAACTCATAATTCAATACGGCTTGTCGCCATCATGTTAACTTCATGAAACTGAAGCCATTAGACACACATCTATAGTACGCATCAGGAACTGTGGGACACAGGTGAGTGGCTGCCTGTGGAACGAGTTCAGCTGGGCAGCAATTACCTGGTTCAATGTTATCTGGAACATCACAGAAGAGTCACTCAACAAAACACAAAGAGTTAGAGCCCAGGTGGAGATGGACCCGCTACGGGTCGACAATCAGCTTCTCAGAGGAGAGAAGCCTCAGTAGAGACGAGCCGTCACTAGATACAGAGCTCAAAAGTGTTCAACTTTTTCTCCTGCCTTAGTTCTGGAAGTATTTTTTACGTTCATTTTAACCATATGGATACTAAAAAAGTATTTGTTCAAAAGTTATAAGCCATGAACCAAACCAACCAGCTACAAGGAGAATCACAACACTACAAATATTGATTAGAAGCAAAGAAGTATTTGAAAATCAGGCAAAAAGACAAATGTACAAGACTGTGTACTTTAATGAGGGAAAGAACTAGTGAATTAGTGGGAACTACCTTATTTATTTATTTATTTTCCATGGTGAAATGGGCTTCCATAGATATTTTTTCTTCCGGAACCCGACTGTTACACTCTATAAAAGGTACACAATATTTAAAACAGGAAGCATTTGGGACGGGTCTATCTCTTTGTCTAACCAATAGCAAATAGTCCTACAGTGATTATGTGCTGGTTTCACCTTTAAAATTTTCAACTTTGGGACCTGTCTCAGGATTTCAGCATTTAGCGTTTAGCGTCTAGCTGTTTTGATCCCAAGAATATTTTCTGTGTGTATCCCCATAATTCTGGGCAGGGCTCAGGCTTGGCAAACGCACTCATGCTGCACTGTAGGGGGGTTTGCCATATGTCAGCGCAGCAGAAACCAGCCCAGCTGTGTGATGGGGCAGGTGAGGGAGGAAACGGGGAGGAGAGCAGCAGGTGTGCGGTCCGTTCTGTCCTAATGGTGCGCTAATAGATCACAGCCCAACCTGACAGCACCCCGCCGGCAGCTCGACCGACCCCGAACCTCAACTGACTCCGCTGGCATCCTGCTCCATCCCAGATCTGCCCCACGAACACCACGACAGCACTGCAAAACGGCAAAGCTAAAGAGAAGGATGAGATCTGTCCGCTTTTATCAACATCACATCACTGTCAGGTTCCAGCTGCTCTGGTAATAAATGACACGGGATGATTTTCACTGAAGACACCAGCTACGGGTTATATCCTGATCCTGAGAACGCCATACCTGAGATATATTATCTCCTGTTACATTTTACTGTGCAATCACTAAATTATGGATAGAAAATACAGTCAAATGTGGCAGTTGAAAGATACGGATAGATGGATGTGCTGCTTTCTCACCACAAATATATGGAAATTAATTCTCCACCTACAACAAAATGGCAGCGAAAACTGTCCGATCTGTTAACAAAGCCTGTCCTGTTGCAGCTCTACTTTACTTTTTGTGACAAAAGTGTGAAAAAGTCCAAAAATCCGACCTACATGATTTTTTGAATAGTAATTAGTTACAAAAAAAGAGAGACATTTTTAGAACTTTGTTAGTGCCTTATTAGTGTTAGTGTTCTTTCCAGCAGTTTAAAGTGGTTCAAATTTGTGTTCATTTTTAATTTTACATTTGAGGCTAAAAGTGCTCTCCTAAGAGTCGACAAAACAAAGTTTTAAAACATTGAAATGTATGGTGTTTCCTTATACCTGTGACTAGCAACAGCAACTAAAACGTCTAAGGTTACGTATGTAACCATGGTTCCCTGAGAGTAGGGAACGAGACACTGCGTCCTCTAGGGGTCGCTATGGGGAACAGCGTCAGCGTGACCGGTG
>JAFVLL020035113.1:0-25845 GCA_021397915.2 Tor tambroides | reverse complement strand
TTATTATTATTTTTATTTTTTTTTAACAGGTCTGTGCTTTGATCAGATGGGGAAAGTTTAAATACAGATGAGAGCATGTATCATACATTACTTTGGCCTGACCTAAGCACAGTAGAGGTCAAGGAACACTGTTCTCTATTTTTTGGATAAACATGGATAATCACCAAAAATCCTTCTTAAACAAACCTGTCCCTTTCGTAAAGAGGAAACATTTTCAAATTGGACTTATGATTAAACCGCGTCATTCATTGTTAATCCAGGAATGATGAAATGTTTAGTCACTGTAAGGGCAGTTAGCTTTTAACTGCTTCTACAGTCTAAATTAATGTGATTGAAAGAGTTATGTATTAGTTTTGTAACTTGTAACTTTCTATCTGGTTATCAATATATATATAAACAAAGACAGTTATTGCAGTTGCATTGTAGTTACTGCTGTTGCTGTAAGTAATGAAGTAATGAAAGTATGAATCTATTTGCTTTAGTCCTGAGAAGAGATATTTTATTGCTTCTGAAGACTTTACCCCAGGGTGGAGGTGGCTAGTACCGATCCTCTGATAAGATACAGCTTTAGGACAGTAGGGGATGGATCACAGTGACACCAATTGTTTATTTAGAGCAGACAATTTTTTCAACAGAGTTTTTAACAGATCTTTGTATAGCATGTGACTGTTGTTTGCAGAAGGTTGTCTCTTTAACTTAGGCTGTTTAACTTTGTGCTTTTGCCACTCTTTATACATTTTAGAATATCAGATTTGGCTAGTAAACAGACAGTGGAACTATTATTAAAATGTTTATCTTCAAAAAAAAGTTTTTTTTAAATATATATATATATATATATATATATATATGTGTGTGTGTGTGTTTGCGTGAGTCTGTTCAGTCTTGTCAGACATTCTTTCTTCCACAGAAGAACAATTTTTTGGAAGGATAAATTTTGAAAAATGTTGTCACTGCTCTTCTCTATAAAATACTGAATGACAGCAGTACAAGAAAAGCAGTCCATAAGACTTATGCACTATATGGTGATCTTTTGAAGTCGTACTAGTTAGGAACTGAACACACTGAATTTAAAATTAATAGATTTATTTTATTCTCTCAGGAGATTTTTTCCCCCTGAGAATAACAACTTATGTTTTGTCTGTTTCTCACACAAAGGTATTTGTATGGCTTCAGAAGACTTCAGAATATTGTGTACAAGGCATATGGACTAATTTAATGGAGCTCAACAGCCTAATAGTTCATTTTTGTGTGAACAGTTTCTTTATTTATCATTATAACCATAATCATTCTCAAACACACCACATATGAGAACATTTTGTGTTACAATAATCATCGTTTGATAACTTGCTGTGGATTTTGAATGTGTGATTCTGTATAACAGAATCAGAACAGTACATCTAAATCGCTTTGTGCAGGAAATTAAACAGATTACGATGATCTGATGGAAAATTGTTGTCGTCATTTCCATTTTTTATACAGACTATTATATTAATACTAAAGTAATGATGATTCTGTATAATAAGATTTGTTTCTGTGTAAAAGGTTGCTCAGAAGCTTCTATTTGTATCTGATAAAAGGATGGTTGTCTCTGTACATTGTAAAGTGAAGAGGTAATGTATACATTTACAAGTGATAGAAATGTTTGTCAAAGGATGGTCTTCTGTGTAAATTATACTGTCACATGTGCTGTGTTTAGTTTGCAGCACTAAGGCGGATATTGCATTTATTATTTTTTTTTCCTCCACTGTGACTGGATAGAAATTGTAATTAAGTAATAAAATGGGTTTTCTTAGTTGATACAGCTTTGCCATGTGTAATTTAGAGAGATACCAAAACAATTACGCTATATATTGAAAAACTGTGATGTTAGGTAGTAAATCATTACACAGCACTGTCTGGTGGTAGGATTTTAAATAGCAAGATTTCACTCAATAGCATTTTTTTTCATTCTTTCTGTCTTGAGCGGTGGGCTGGAAGAAATATGATGAAATGCCACTTCTCAATACTCCATTCAATTCATACAATGAGTTAGTGTCTCCAATAACACTTAGTTGCTGATAGCAGTGCATTTTCTCAGTGTCAGTGCCCTGCAGTAAGCATAGCATTTTCTACTCTTTTGGGTGAAATTGTAATGCCACCAGTTACAGTTCATAGCATCTTAATGTGTTAGACTTTCACACACTTTTCAGTCAAACAGACACAAGTGACTCAAACCGTAGTAAGAAAAGGTCCAGAAAAAGACCTGACACACCAAATGTGAAGCAGCTCAAGAGAGAAGACACAGAAGTGGAAAAGATAACAGTATGTTTTTAGTGTGTGGGATTTGCTAAAGTGGCATTATTAAGAGCTTTATTCTAACAGAAATAATCTTAAACACACAGACATACGCTCTAAATTACTGTATGACACTTTTTGACTGGTCTGCTTTATCTTTCCAGCTCCACAATGCAGCTATTGTAGTCAAGTCAAGTGGTTTTTATTGTCATTTCCCTCCTTGTGGGGAAGAAAATGAAACACAATCTCTCCTGAGATGCAGTGCAGAAACATTAACCCGAAAATGAATATTTTGTCATCATTTGCTCACCCTCAAGTTGTTTTAAACCTGGATGAGTTTCTTTCTTCATCTGAACATAAAAGAAGATCTTTTGAGGAATGTGAATAACCAAACAGTTGCTGGTCCCATATACAGGTGCATCTCAAAAAATTTGAATATCGTGAAAAAGTTTTTTTTTTTTGTAACTTATTTCAAAAAGTGAAACTTTCATATATTATAGATCCATTACATGTAAAGTAAAACATTTAAAACGTTATTTGTTTTTAATTTTGATGATTAGAGGTTACAGCTCATGAAAGTCAAAAATCCAGTATCTCAATATATTAGAATATTTATATTTGAGTTTCATTAAATGACCATCCCTACAGTATAAATTGCGGGTATCTCTTGTTATTTGAAACCATGAGGAAGACTGCTGACTTGGCAATGGTCCAGAAGACAATCACTGACACCCTCCACAAAGAGGGTAAGTCACAGAAGGTCATTACTGAAAAGGGTGGCTGTTCACAGAGTATATATCAAAGCATATTAAATGCAAAGTTGACTGGAAGGAAGAAATTGGGTAGGAAAAGGTGCACATACAACAAGGATGACCGCAAGCTTGAGAATACTGTCAAGCAAAGCTGATTCAAACACTTAGGAGAGCTTCACAAGGAGTGGACTGAAGCTGGAGTCAGTGCATCAAGAGTCACCACGCTCAGACGTCTTCAGGAAAAGGGCTACCAAGCCACTTCTGAAACAGAAACAACGTCAGAAGCATCTTACCTGGGCTGTGGAGAAAAAGAACTGGACTGTTGCTCAGTGGTCCAAAGTCCTCTTTTCAGATGAAAGTAAATTTTGCATTTCATTTGGAAATCAAGGTCTGGAGTCTGGAGGAAGACTGGAGAGGCACAGAATCCAAGCTGCTTGAAGTCCAGTGTGAAGTTTCCACAGTCTGTGATGATTTGGGGTGCCATGACATCTGCTGGTGTTGGTCCATTGTGTTTTATCAAGTCCAAAGTCAATGCAGCCGTCTACCAGGAGATTTTGGAGCACTTTATATTTCCATCTGCTGACAAGCTTTATGGAGATGCTGATTTCCTTTTCCAGCAGGACTTTAGCACCTGCCCACAGTGCCAAAACCACTTCCAAGTGGTTTGCTGACCATGATATTACTGTGCTTGATTGGCCAGCCAACATGCCTGACCTGAACCCCATATGGAATCTATGGGATATTTTCAAGAGAAAGATGAAAAACAGTCGGTCCAACAATACAGACGCGCTGAAGGCTCAGTAGTGCCTCAGCAGTGCCACAGGATGATCGCTTCCATGCCACACCTCACTGATGCTGGAATTTTTGTGCTAAAGGAGTCCTGACCAAGTATTGAGTGCATAAGTGAACATACTAACATACTACATAAGAACTTGAACTTTTCTGTTTTGCAAATTCCTTTTTTTTGATTGATCTTAGGAAATATTCTAATAATTTGAGATACTGGATTTTTGACTTTCATGAGCTGTAACCTCTAATCATCAAAATTAAAACAAAAAAAAGTGAAATGTTTTACTTTAAATGTAATGAATCTAGAATATATGAAAGTTTAACTTTTTGAAATAAGTTACAGAAAAAAATGAGCTTTGTGTTCAGTGACTGGTAATGTGTGTGTGTGTGTGTGTGTGTGTGTGTGTGTGTGTGTGTATACCTGTTTTTATATTCTGGTGGGGACTTAAACCTGAATACACACAGACTCATGGGGACTTGTTTCATGGTGGGGACCTAAATTGAGGTCCCCACGGGTAAACAAGCTCATAAATCATACAGAATGAACTTTTTTGAAAATGTAAAAATACAGAAAGTTTCCTGTAAGGGGTAGGTTTAGGTGTAGGGTTGGTGTAGGGCAATAGAAAATACGATCTGTACAGCAGAAAAACCATTACGCCTATGGAGAGTCCCCACAAAGATAGCAAACCAGACATGTGTGTGTGTGTGTGTGTGTGTGTGTGTGTGGATGATATGTTTTGTTTGACTATGCAAATGTGCTTTACAGCAGGATATCTGCTTGTCACGATACCAATAAGAGGACAGGTTTATGCCACACACACACAGACGCACTTTAATGTCCCCGTGAAGTAGTTTGTTTAGCACGTTTTTTTCATTGTGTTGACGTATTTCTAATTGAAACGTGAATTTCAGTTTATGTCACAGCCCGGAAAAGCCACACTTGACACCTTGTGATAGCCACAATTGTAAAAAAATAAATAAATAAATAAAAACCTTTAAAAAAAAGTCAGAAAGTAATGAAGTTAAAAAAAGGCAATAGATTTCCCTTATCAGATTTAATGTGAAACTTTAACATGTAACCGTTGCCATGGTAAAACAGGGATAATGTTTAAAAATGGTGGTGATGTGTAGTTTGAAATGTTTGTAATTTATGTTGATGCATGGCTCCAGTGTTCTCCTCCTCAGTGCCATTTATAACACTGAGGTTGTCAAGCTGTTTGCGATGTTTGACCTCCTCCATAGTGATTCTTTATAAAAATTCAAATGGGTCTTATACGTTTTTCATGAGACACAAAAGAGAACTCATTTCAGTACTTATGCACAGGGTTCAGTTTATTATGATTTGATACAAATGTATTATCAAAGTCCGTGGTAATTAAATGAATTCATAAAATTTTACACTTTAATCAGTCTTTTACAATATAATCAAATGAAAATGCAACAATTCCTTTTATTGTACATAATTGTGTTGCATTGCAGTATATGTTTTGCCCCCACGATGAAACCTACAGAGCTTTATCATAAAACTAAACATTTATCTTGCTTAGACGTATTATTGGGAGATATAGAATGACAACTTATATATTCATTTTATGTAAGTAGTCTACTATACTATAATAAAAATCTCTTTGATTTACATTACAAGCAATTAAAATTTCATCTCACGTTTTGGTCATGCAATTATAAGCCACTGCATCAAATTGCATATTTTTGCTCAGTTTGGTCCACTGTATAAAATCAGTGTTTTTCTCCTTGAGTATGAGCTCTATGTTCTCCTATATCTATATGAGCTATAAAAACCTCAATATCAAATGTATTCAACGTAACCCACATATGCATTTTTTCACATTTCAAGAACATAGGATCATATTGGTGTGTTATTAATTTATATCCTCTTTGCTCATTTTAGCCTCTCTGTGGCCCCTCCTTTTGAACATTTTTACTATTGGCACTGCTTGAATGGAGCATTTGTGTGTGTGTGTGTGTGTGTGTGTGTGTGTGAGAGAGAGAGAGAGAGAGAGAGAGAGAGAGGTTCATTGAGTATATGTTGATGAATGGTGTCAGGCGTGTTAATCTCCCCTGTTAAGCTTACACAGTTGAACGGATTTGAGGAGTGCCAGAGCTCACAGTCCAGCTTTACACTGCAGTTACAGGAGCACTGGAGAGACTATGCAAATCCAAGAACAATCATACACTTACTCTTCAGTTATCCTCTAGCTTTGTACAAATAGTGCTAACACTAAAAACTGCTGAGCCCAAAAAGATACATGAAATCTGAAAACTTGTAGTGATGCTTGTAGTTATGGATTATGCAGTTATTAGTTGTCTGTGAAAATTGTAACATTTCAGCAGTCTATGTGGTAATTTATAATGGTATGTGGTAACTTTATAATAAGTATACAGTAATAAAGTACTTTAGTTTAAAAAAAAAATTTTTTTTTTTGGTAATTCATAGTTTATAAATCATAGTCCTTACATTGTTAACACAGTAATTGGCTATGAACAAATAGTGACTTTTTCATTCATTGTCACTGTAATTTACAAATTATTATTGTTTAATTAGCTTATATTTAAAGAATTAGATAATGTGTTTTTATACTTTTTTACTCATTGCATCCTAACCGTAGCTGGTGTACTTAAACAACGTGTTTTCATACGTATTTGATTGTATTACATAATGTACAGTTACTTACATTTGCAGAGACATGAAAACATAAATATTTGTTTTTACATAATTACTGTCACTGTACATTACACTTTATATAGATTTAATAATAATAAATGTTTACACATTTTATGAACACTCACTATTAATGCAATTCATGTCTAATAAAAGTAGGTTATTACCTTTATTTTAGTGTTTTCCATTACCTAATCTAAAATGAAAGCTATTTACTTCTAATAAACCATTAACAACTCCTTTACTACTGGTTTAAAAACTGTACATGAGTTAGGTATGGTTAAAAAGTTGTTAACAAAGGATATTAAAACATTATCTAATGCTTTACGTATAAACTAATTAAACAATAATTTGTTAACTACCATTTCCCCCTATTTTAAGAAGATGTAGAAATGCAAAAATGGGCTTGTTTTCTTTTGCTGTTGAAGCAAATGTGAATGTAGAAGAATTCTGAAAGGGGCTTGAAGTATTATTGTTAAATATGCACTCAGAAGTAACACCTGTAAAGATATGACTAGCATTTTTTATGCATAAGGGTTTCATTATTCCATTTCTGTATTCATCACTTATGTCTGATCGGTGTGGCACACAGACACATCTATGCAGATTCCATTTGTACAGTGGTTCAGGGCCACTGAGACAGAGCCAGAGAGCAGCCCACACAACAGGAAACAGAAAATGCGTTAAAGTGTTATTTCATTATTGCCTTTCATGATGTGGAGGGGAGCAGGACATTTATTTCTTATGTTCTGATGTGAATGTGGTTGAGATCAATATGACTATTTGTGTTATTATTCCCTTAGCTTTCTGACTGCCATAGCGGTCATATCGGGATGAGACATCTCAGTTATTGTGACATTAATGTCTAATTCGCTGACAGCAATTTTTTAATGCTTAATTTTTTAGATAGTCTTATGTAACACCAACTGTAGAGCCTATACTTTCCTCTCTCTTTTGGTGTGGAGCCGATATCTGCCATCCATCCATCCATTTTTCTAACTGCTTGTCCTATGTAGGATGCTGGAGCCTACCCAGCATCTCGGGCCAAAGGGAGGGAAACACCCTGGACAGATGGCCAGTCTATCACAGGGCTAACACAGACATAAACACTTTCACACTCACACCTACAGGCAATTTTAGTGTCTCATTTCACTTGACCTGCATGTCTTTGAATTATGGGGAAACCTTACTGAGGTGACAGTGCTACCCACATATATATATATATATATGTATATGTGCATCTCAATAAATTAGAATGTCGTGGAAAAATTCATTTATTTCAGTAATTCAACTCAAATTGTGAAACTCATGTATTAAATAAATTCAATGCACACAGACTGAAGTAGTTTAACTCTTTGGTTCTTTCAATTGTGATGATTTAGGCTCACATTTAACAAAAACCCACCAATTCACTATCTCAACAAATTAGAATACTTCATAAGACCAATAAAAAAAAAACATTTTTAGTGAATTGTTGGCCTTCTGGAAAGTATGTTCATTTACTGTATATGTACTCAATACATGTTAGGGGCTCCTTTTGCTTTAATTACTGCCTCAATTCGGCGTGGCATGGAGGTGATCAGTTTGTGGCACTGCTGAGGTGGTATGGAAACCCAGGTTGCTTTGATAGTGGCCTTCAGCTCATCTGCATTGTTGTTCAGCTCATCTGCATTGTCTGGTGTCTCTCATCTTCCTCTTGACAATACCCATAGATTCTCTATGGGGTTCAGGTCAGGCGAGTTTACTGGCCAATCAAGCACAGTAACACCATAGTCATTGAACCAGCTTTTGGTACCTTTGGTAGTGTGGACAGGTGCCAAGTCCTGCTGGAAAATGAAATCAGCATCTCCATAAAGATTGTCAGCAAAAGAAAGCATGAAGTGCTCTAAAATTTCCTGGCAGATGGCTGCGTTGACTGTGGACTTCAGAAAACACAGTGGTCCTTAACACCAGCAGATGACATGACAGCCCAAATCATCACTGACTGTAGTTCTTCACACTGGACTTCTAAACAACATGGATTCTGTTGCCTCTCCACTCTTCCTCCAGACTCTGGGATCTTGATTTCAAATGAAATGCAGAAATTACCATCTGAAAGAGGACTTTGGACCACTGAGCAACAGTCCAGTTCTTTTCCAGTGCCAAGGTGAGCTGATGCTAGCTTTGTTTTGGTTCAGAAGTGGCTGAATCCTTTTCCTGAAGACGTCTGAGCGATGGTGACTCTTGATGCACGACTCCAGCTTCCAGTCCCACTCCCAAGCTCTTCACAAGTGTTTGAATCAGCTTTGCTTGACAGTATTCAAGCTTGCAGTCATCCCTGTTGCTTGTGCACCTTTTCCTACCCAATTTCTTCCTTTCAGTCAACTTTGCATTTAATATGCTTCGATACAGCACTCTGTAAACAGCCACACCTTTCAGTAATGACCCTCTGTGGCTTACCCTCTTTGTGGAGGGCGTCAATGTTCGTCTTCTGGATCATTGCCAAGTCAGCCCAGTCTTCTCCGTTATTGTGGTTTCAAAGAACAAGAGATACCCGGAATTTATACTGAAGGGACGGTCATTAATTGAAACTCGAATGTAAATATTCTAATATTTTGAGATACTGATTTTTGACTTTCATGAGCTGCAAGCTCTAATCATCAAAATTAAAACAAAAAAAACTTTTTAAATGTTTTACTTCACATGCAATGAATCTAAAATATATGAAAGTTTCACTTTTTGAAATAACTTACAAGAAAAAATGAACTTTTTCACAACATTCTAATTTATTGAGATGCACCTGTATATACAAATTTGTTAATTACTGTTACATATTTATTTATTTTTTTCAAATCGCCGTTTTTTTTTTGTTGTTGTTGTTTTTTTTGTTTTGTTTTTAAACTAGTCAACTTAAATGATTCAAGTAAAATTCTGTTTATTAAAACTTGCAAAACTATCTGGTTAAAGAACATTCACCACACAATAAAATGGTCAGCATGGTGTAAATGTGAAACAAATTAACTTGTTATATATCTTTGCAGAAAAGGATACATGAAATATGCAGGCAAATAAATACGAAGGTAAAAACTTGTCTTAAACATATCCAATGTTCAGAATAATATTAAAAAAAGGAAAAATGCTAAATATTTTTTAGCCAAAATGTAGAAATTCCATTTTATAGGTCAACTCAAAAAATCAAGGCAATTCAAATTCAGAATGACTAAAAGTATAACACCAGTATTAGGCTATAAGTAAAGGTTTTGTAAAAACAAACAAAAAAATAACAGCACCTTTTAGCCTGTCACTGTCAGGCAAATATGAAATGCTTCAAATGCTGTGCATCATCCTGAAACAAGACCCAGCAGACTATGTATCAATAGCCTAATCATATTTCACAAATCTCGTTTACATTGTATATGCAGTTTGTTGTTTATAGGCCAGTTCACACTGCGTCAACGCACACAGACAAATGGAAACAGACATGTTCATCAATTTCATCAGATTAGAGTGTTAATAAATACAGTTTATTTGTACAGGGGCATTTCTTTGTATATTTGTTCATGTTGGTGGCATACATGCTGTACCTGGTCTCTACAAATATCGAACCTGTAAGTTTAACTGCTTAAAAAACAATGACATTACCAACTCGCTACTGAGAAATGTTGTTTCAATCATTAAACAATTTTATTGATAAGTCAAAGGTCAGCACTGATAACAAGTGTCTGTGCATGTGAGTGCTCCTCTGTGTGTGTGTGTGTGTGTGTGTGTGTGTGTGAGTGTCTGTGCTGTATGTGTATGCAGAGACAGAAGAACAGAACAGATAGAACAGGCTTTATATAATACAATTTAGTAAGAAAACATTGAAATTGTCATTTATCCTATTGTTTGTTTTATTAGTTGGCTTGGTCAGTGTCTTTAAATGGCCTTTGAAATAACTGAAATGATTTAGCTACTGTAAGTGATATGGAAGTGTAATGTGGTCAAAAGACCTGGAACTACTTCATAGGTGTATGTTTACTGAATAATAATTGCACACTTTAAAACATTAATCAAACAATCAAAATCAAACATTCAGTAGCCCTGTGGTCAGTAAACAATACTTTAAATAGAAAAGTAGAACTTTTAAAATATGAATAGCTTTGTTTTCTGCCCAATAAACCCAGGGACAGCATTAATTTTAATGGTTCAAACCTAATAAGTGAATAAAGGGGATTTCTGCATAGTGACCCTGTACCCTATTCTCTTTCATAGATTACTGTGATTGAACAGCCAAATACTCACAAAATTAGGGGAATTTGCAGAAAAATTGTGTTTATTTCAATATACTGTATCCGTGTAGTAGGTCTTAAAGTTATAAAGCATAATAAACCTGCTGCTGTCTGTCACATGTTACTAAAACAATAAAAGAGACAGTGACTCACTGCTGGATATGTGTTGTGACTTTAATAAGTATGTGAATTTATACAGTGGGGACAGTGCAGTGTTTTATTTTACATTTGATGCTTTTCTGTTGGTATAGACCAACCTGATAAACACAAAACACTGACTATTTTATTTGTATCTTTGATGTGTTGTATTTATTCATTCTATTGCTTATAATTAGTAATTAAGACTATTTACTTGTCTTCAATAAGCTTGAGAACTTCCTGCTACTTAGTAATTAAATTAGTTAGGCTGTTTGTTTTTGCTGTGATATACAAATTAGTATCAAGAATGGTGAAATTTCACAATTTGGTAACATGTCAACCTTTTTCCAGCAAAAATAATTATACTGTAATATCATTATCATTAAATAAAATGATTCATATCATGATGTAAGAGTTTAGTAATATTGCCAACATGCGAAACAAACATGAATACAAAGAAAAGAAATTTCTGAAAACTTGGTATTTATAAACAAACAAACAATAAATAAATAAATATGTTTTTTTTTTATCCATGTATGTCCATGGTATGTCTGTGATGTCTTTCTCTGGACAATGGATACAACAGAACCTTCCAGAATATGTAATATGTTATATATAATGCAGTCATTTCTCTCTTTGAAATATGATGCTGGTGTTGATTTCACACTGAAGTCAGTCTTTTGTTTTAGTGTAGTACACTATTTTACACTTGTACATTATTAAATTACTGATTTATTAGCATTATCTTCCTCAGCTCTGTTGCAAAAAAAGAACACACATATACACACAGAGCAGGAAGAGTAAGAGTTTTTGTTAGCGTTATTTAGGAAACTTGGTTTGAACTGTTTGGTCATACTTTTTTTATTTACCAGTGTGTTACAGTTATGTGGGATTTTGTAAATGTAACACATCTCTCTTTTTCTCTTTCTGTCAGTGTGCTGTTTTGTGGTCCATAAACGTTGCCATGAATTTGTCACATTCTCATGCCCTGGAGCTGATAAAGGGCCAGACACAGACGTGAGTATGCAAATACACACAAACAGTGGTTCTATTCAACATTTTACTCTCTCACTTGACATCTTTCTAAAGTGTATGAGGACTCGGTAGAATACTATTACACAGGTACTGATTGACCTCAACTAAAAATGTTTGTTTGTGTCACGGCTCACACGGCAAAAGACATGATACTATACATCAAACACTTTAATTATTTTAAATGAAGGCTGAAACAACTTGGTGTTCAGGTACTTTCTCCTATCCCAGTTTGGTGTGCAGAGAGAACTATAAGTAAACCATTCATAGTTAAGCTGAGGGTGGGCCTGTTTTTTTTTTGTTTTTTTTCCAATCAATGACTGACTGGTGGCGTATTCAGAAAGCTGTTTTGAAAGCAATGTTTATTTTTACAGTTCTGTGCGGTGATGCAGAAATGACATACTTCAGCTCTCACTCAACATCTATGACATGATGTCAGTTATGTCTCTTTTTTCAGTTTGTGTTAACAGGCTTAAACTATTTCAAAACTGAATAGTCTACTAAAATTGTCCCATTTGATTTATGTTTATAAATTCACTATAAATATTTTTTATAGTCAAGCTATAATTTAGTGGATCATTTCACCTACCACAGCACTACAAAGTTCTATTTCATATTTAATTATTTTGTACATAATGTTTCTTTTACTTGCAGTTAATACTCAAATTATCACTCTAAGCAAACATGTTCTATAATACATGAACATAAATATGCGTACTTGTAAGTGGTGTGTGCGAACTCTCTTGACAAGTGGTGTAGTGGTGGAGTAACCAGAGATAATGTCAGAATGTCATTCAAGCTTCTGAGACACTCCTTTTTATAGAGCACAGCATGGACGACTGTCATACTGTATCTGTGGAATAAATTCTCAGTGAGAACTGTTTACATAATCTGTGCATAGACCAGGGTTTGTGTGTTTAATCGCATGCTTAATTTACCAGTGTTTAAAGTCTGAACACACATTGCGAAGGGCAAAACATGCACACACGCACACAGCCTGCTTCATTGTGATTAGTTGAAACTGCAGGAGTAATAGCATTGCAAATATCCTTGTGTTACTGACCTTGAGAGCTCTCTGCATCTACCCAGCTCCTGAGAGGGGTCAGAGCAACACACATCTGTCTTGAGTAAAGAGCTTTAATTGGTTGAGGATTTCCTGTTATTATATATACACACACATGTGTATACACAGAACAAACTTGACAGAACAAGCTTGAGGCTTATTATGACTGGAAAATAATCAAAGCCAAATGCTTTGTTTGCTAGATTAATGCTACTCTTAGCTGCTCAAAATTCTGTCATAATTAATAATTAATAAGTAACTCACTCCCAAGTTGTTCCACACCTCTAAACCTATGAATTTCTTACTTCTATTGAGAGAAAAAAAAAAAAAAAAAAAAAAAAATATATATATATATATATATATATATATATATACACACATACAGGTGCATCTCAAAAAATTTGAATGTCGTGAAAAAGTTTTTTATTTTTTATGTAACATTTCAAAAAGTTAAACTTTCATATATTCTAGATTCATTACATGTAAAGTAAAACATTTCAAAAGTTTTTTTGTTTTAATTTTGATGATTAGAGCTTGCAGCTCATGAAAGTCAGAAATCAGTATCTCAAAATATTAGAATATTTACATTTGAGTTTCATTAAATGACCATCCCTACAGTATAAATTCCGGGTATCTCTTGTTCTTTGAAACCACAATAATGGGGAAGACTGCTGACTTGGCAATGGTCCAGAAGACAATCATTGACACTCTCCAAAGAGGGTAAGTCACAGAAGGTCATTACTGAAAGGTCTGGCTGCTTACAGAGTGCTGTATCAAAGCATATTAAATGCAATGTTGACTGGAAGGAAGAAATTGGGTAGGAAAAGGTGCACAAGCAACAGGGATGACCGCAAGCTTGAGAATACTGTCAAGCAAAGCCGATTCAAACACTTAGGAGAGCTTCACAAGGAGTGGATTGAAGCTGGAGTCAGTGAATCAAGAGTCACCACGCTCAGACATCTTCAGGAAAAGGGCCACCAAGCCATTTCTGAAACAGAAAAAAACGTCAGAAGCATCTTATCTGGGCTAAGGAGAAAAAGAACTGGACTGTTGCTCAGTGGTCCAAAGTCCTCTTTTCAGATAAAAGTATATTTTGCATTTCATTTGGAAATCAAGGTCTGGAGTCTGGAGGAAGACTGGAAAGGCACAGAATCCAAGCTGCTTGAAGTCCAGTGTGAAGTTTCTGAAGTCAGTGATGATTTGGGGTGCTGTGACATCTGCTGGTGTTGCTCCACCGTGTTTTATCAAGTCCAAACTCAATGCAGCCGTCTACCAGGAGATTTTAGAGCACTTTATGCTTCCATCTGCTGACAAGCTTTATGGAGATGCTGATTTCATTTTCCAGCAAGACTTTAGCACCTGCCCACACTGCCAAAACCACTTCCAAGTGGTTTGCTGACTATGATATTACTGTGCTTGATTGGCCAGCCAACATGCCTGACCTGAACCCCATATGGAGTCTATGGGATATTTTCAAGAGAAAGATAAGAAACAGTCGATCCAACAATACAGACGAACTGAAGGCTCAGTAGTGACTCAGCAGTGCCACAGGATGATCGCTTCCATGCCACACCTCACTGATGCTGGAATTTTTGTGCTAAAGGAGCCCCGACCAAGTTTTGAGTACATAAATGAACATACTAACATACTACATAAGAACTTGAACTTTTCTGTTTTGCAAATTCTTTTTTTGATTGATCTTAGGAAATATTCTAATATTTTGAGATACTGGATTTTTGACTTTCATGAACTATAAGCTCTAATCATCAAAATTAAAACAAAAAAGCTTTTGAAATAAGTTACAAAAAAAAATTAACTTTTTCACGATATTGTAATTTTTTGAGATGCACCTGTGTGTGTGTATATATATATATATATATATATATATATATAATACATATATATATACACTATATTGCCAAAAGTATTGGGTCACCCCCCTCTAATGAACAGGTTTGACTACTTTAGTAATTTCTATGAGTACAAATCTTAATGTTAAAGCATATAATGATATTCTAGGAAATTGTGTGCTTCTAATATTATAGCAAAAGTTTGGACAGGACCCTTTTCTATTCTAACATGCCAATGCCTCTGTGTATAAGGCAAGGTTCAAAAAGAAAATTACTGATTCAGTCAGTGTGGAAGAACTTGAATGGTCTGCATAAAACCAAGTCCTAATCCCAGTTTAACACCTCTGGTATGACTGTAAATGCAGGCCTTGAGCCAAAAACTCAAATGACTTGCCAACAAATGACTTGTACATACACTATATAGACAAAAGTATTGGGACACCCCCTTCTTTAGAACAGAAAAATACACTTCCAAATCTGTGGCAACAACGATGGGAACATAATTCATGTATTTAAAAATTGTATTTCCATCTCTGTTGCAACAGTTTTGGAAGTGTCTAAAATGACTGTACCAATAATAAAATGTGACATTCTGTAGTTTTTGTCTCATATTCATCTTTTAATCATATTTGCAAATGTCTTGACTCCACAGCCAATAGAGCAATTTTGTCTTTACTGTTCCAATACTTTTGGAGGGCACTGTGTATATATATATATATATATATATATATATATATATATTAGTGCTGTCAAACGATTAATCACGATTAATCGCATTCAAAATAAAAGTTTTTGTTTACATAATATATGTATGTGTACTGTATATATGTATTATGTATATATAAATACACACACATACAGCATATATTTTGAAAATATTTACATGTATATACATTTATATATTTATATTCTTATATTTTATATTATATATAAATATATTTAATATAAAAACATAACATATTTTTCTTAAATATACACATGCATGTGTTTGTATTTATATATGGTTTATATATGTATTTATACCACCACCACCCAATGTAAGGTTTGTGCCACAGCTGCCCTAAACTAACACAAAACTATTCATTTAAAGTTGTTATATATATTTATACAACAGTTCTTCTTTCTGGTTCTTGAATCTGATTGGCTGAGAGCCTTTTCCAGGTATGTGATATTCTAGTGATAACAGAACTTCAACCGTTTCACCATTTGTATCACTTTGTTTGCAGTATTTCTCACAGCGAGTGTCATGGTGCATAGCCAAATCCACTATAATTTTATAAATAATACAAGTTTTGTGTCATCGAATGTATTTTAAGTTTTTTAGGCAAGAATGTAGTTGTTTAGACTTCAAATATGCAGTTTGATAATAAAGGTAACATCTATTTGAAAATTTGCTTCAACGCTTTCGGAGATGTGAATTCTACTGAAGCTCATCGTCACTTGTACCGTTTCCGCGCTCGTTTGACTTATGCTTGACGCTGAGGCAAAGTTGGAGTGTGCGTCTCCTGTTTGATGTGGTCGTAAAGACATTCTGTGTCTAAATAAATGCAATTCTTGTCAAGAAAAAAGAGACAGAAGCAGCAGTTGTGAGTGAGATGGCCAACCGTAACCCTGCCTCTGCGTTAACTATTTTTTTAAGCCGTTAAAATGGAAAAATGAATCGCCTGCGTTAACACACTAATTTTGACAGCACTAATATATATATATATATATATAAAAATGTTTAAGCTGTTCATATCCTCTTTCTCAGTCTTATTCATTTGTTCGAACATATGTCATGTAACAAATTCTCAGATGTGGCATGTAAAGTGATCTTATCTTCTGCTTTTCCTCCAGAGTGTAACTGTCCTCTTTGATGTTTTGCTGCAGGTCACACTATCTGTTGTATCATCAGTGCTTATGTTAAGGCCTACATGGAGCCTACATTCATATAACTCTGCAGAATTTGCTGGGCATCCACAAAGCCAACCTTTTGCATTTTTTTATCTATTTGTCAGAAAAAAAGAATACTTATGACTAATCAGATTTTTCCATTGATACACATTTTAATCAATTCCAAAGAATTTAGCATATATTTTAGCGCAGAGATTTGTACAGTTTCTGTGTAATGTAGGTCTACTAATGACTTCTGTGAGGAATTCTCTTCCAGCATGTTGTTTTGTGGTTACGTTCTTCCGGCAGCTGCTTCTGTAGCCATGGTACTGTGGATCAGTGTTGATGATAAGAATGCTCTCTTTCTCTGCGTGTTTGTTGTGTGTGTAGCAGGCTTTTCTAATAGAAAATCTCCATGCCTCATTGATTCCATTACAAATCCATTAGCTCCCTCAGCCCACTGGAGGCCTGATCTTTAGGATGTCCTTAATGCTGAGCATCACTGAGCTAATAGCTCAGACACAAACAGTCTGTCTACTCACAGGCTTTTGTTCTCCCAGAAATCAGTCCCTCTTGAATTTTAGAAAAAAAAAATTGCATAAATGTTGGGCATTGCCCCGCTTTGCTGGTTTAATCATATGAAGGCAGCGTAGCTTTTATTGTTATATTAATATTTCGGTCATTCAAGTTTCTAGTCCTAAATACAGTCCCACAAATAAATAAATTGATTAAGCTACATAAGCTTTTGCATTGATGCCCTAAATTTGGGCTTTATTTATAACAATTGCAGGTCTCACAATTGTGACCTTTATGTTTTTATTATTATTACTTACATAGTCTCAGCCTCAGACATCACGCCCATGGAACGTTGGCTAAACGTCAGTCTGCCGTCAGTCTGAAGGTCTGGCTACGTGAGACTATTACTTACATGAGTTTACAAGTCACTTTTTTTTGCATGAGCGCCTGCTCGTCTGGAGACAGCATCACTATTTCCACAGTTAACTTTACAGTGCTTTGATAACTATTGTGGTAAAAATATGGAAGCACATGGAGCGTATGCGTATTTCAGCAGAGATTTTTACATACACAATACCGAAAATTCCAGAGAAATTAAAGTGAAAGTTACATATATGTGATGTGATCTAGGAAAACCTGTCGGATGTCACGCTGGGACGTTTTCAAGAAATTCAAAAAATAGATTGAATGTTTTTTTGTTTTTTTTTGATTGAATGTTATTTTATCGGCTTGCAAAGTTCAGTGTAACGTTAACTAGTCTTTTCGGTCTTTTCGTGTAATGAAGCAGTAGCGCTCTTCACAGAGCTCTCGTTCTTAAAGGGACCAGCACCATTTTCATATTAACGCTATTAATTATTTTTATTTAGTTCAAACGGTGTCAGCATGAAATAAAACTAAAAGTTTAGAACACAAAACTACAAGTAATAGTTCTGAACTGTGTCTAGTTATGTATTATAAATCCAGAGTAGTAGAACAGGAGAAGAATTGGAGATAGCGTGCACGCTGTAATCTGTGATGTTTTATGAACAGATATACACTTAATGTTTAAATGTTTTCAAGTGATGTGTCTTCCTTGAGGTTGTTTTGTATCTTTTACAACATAAACAGTGACTAAAATAAGTCTTTTACCACAGTAAAGGGACTTTTACTTGTGATACTTGACTGTTGTGTGCTTTTATTTTCATTGCCTCTCTTTAAACCAGTTTTTCTCAAAATTCTGTTGCTGAAAATCATGGTGTTCAGCCAACTTCAGATAGCCAAAACTTGTGTTACGTTCAAGATATGGACGAAATAAAAAACAGTTTTGGAAAGGACTTGAACCTAACTTTTATATGGTATCACAACCTATAGGTAAAATTTCACCATGTGTTGGGTTTTCCTAGATTGCATCACATATGCTAAATAAATGAATAAAGATACTCCACTGTAATGGTGCGGTCTCTTCTAGGCCTTCTGAAGCCGATGTTTGCTTGTGCTTGGCCGGCAGATCTGTGAACCTTAGTTCATTATGTTTACTGTGAACATGGCAGAAAAATGTTCATGATTCAGTTAACTGACCTGTGTTTGGCATGTGTGTTAGATTATGAATGCATAAATCCTATTATTACCGTATTATATTACTGTTAACTGTATTACTGTTTTATATTTCAAATGCAATAGTTCAAAAACAATTTTACAAAGGTTTATTTCATACTTAAATCAGCTCACTGAATTGAGTAATATTTAAATAATATACTCATGAATGAATTTTAATGATTCATGTGAACAAAAAAGAAAAAGTTAATGTGTAAACTTTTAAAACATTATTTACTTACCTATTTATTAAAAAAAAAATTTCAGTAACGTAATCATGTATAGGCCTAAAAAAGATTGATTCAAACCAAATCATTGGCCAGAAGTAACCAAAAGAACTCTGATCTGGCCTAGGTACTGTATGTTATGAGTTACAGTATGTTGTCCGAAGTACCATCTGGTGGATATTATGTGAAGCACAACAAATGTCATTAAATTCAAAGAAGTTCATGTGCTGTATGGGTTTGCATGACACTTTTTGGCCACATCTATATGAACCAAATAATGATAAAACTATTCCATTTTATTTAACGGCCCATTGTCAATTAGTCCTCATGCAAATAAGGGGAGGTAAAAAGTTTGAAGTGTTTTGGGGTACCCTTACCAAAAAGAAGTTTACTTCAAGTTCATTTTATTACAGTTTTTTTACAAATGCTAGCATCCTTTTGTCCAATCTGTAGTCACATTTTCAAAACTTTAAACAACAGTTTTTGCCTATTGCTTACACACTTTTTGCAGAATTTGGCTCATGTCAAAACTCTACACAGAAGCCAATCAGACATAGCACTTGGAGATTAACAACTCACATCTATGCCAAAATGAAACACTGCAATCAAAACTTAACACTCCTATCTAAAAATGAAATTCTTGCAACAAAGCCATACACACAAGCACCATTTGAATTACTCTTTCATATCACCAGCAACACACTGATGGGCTTTATATAAAACACTGCAGTCTTTGTGTTTCTATTTTTATTGTCATTTTCTCAGACTCATTCTTCTGTAAAACTCAAAAGTAGAGTTTACAAAAAAACAAACATTCTTACAGAAATAAAGAAAAATAGAGTCACAAATCAACAAATTTAGCAACAAAACAGAAGTAAAAAACAAAACAATTACTGGATAAATTGGTATTGGGGAAAAAAAATAAAAAATACTGGGTGTGGGTGTGGGTGTGTGTGTGGGTGTGTGTGCGGTGGGGGGCTGGGGGCTTATGGATCCCACCTTCTGTTCGGATCTGGCCACAAGACCTCGTCAACATCACAGGTGATGTCCTCGCGGGCTAGACATCGGGGAAAATATCGCCTTGTGTGCCGAATCCACCCTTGTATTGATCCCACCTCAATGTCTCCGCATGCCTCTTCCATTGCTTGCAAGAAGAGTCATGCGGGCGTGTGGTTGCCAATCATATACTTTCCACCGCCATGCTGAAAAGAATTCCTGTAATTCAAAGGGGCTGTAAGGGGGCAGGTATAAAAGTGTGAAATGGTTATGGTTGTTGAACCAATCTCGGACCAGAGCAGCCCGGTGGAAACTAACATTATCCCAGATGACAACAAACCTGGGCTGCTGTGGTCTGTCCTGCACAACTGCATGTAGTGCATCTAGAAATGCAATGATCTGTCCTGTATTGTAGGGACCTAGAGTGGCATGGTGATGCAGGACTCCTTGGACACTTATTGCAGCACACAAGGTGATATTTCCCCCACGCTGCCCAGGGACATTTACAACAGCCCTTTGTCCAACTACGTTACGGCCCCAACGCCTGGTTTTGGCCAGATTGAAGCCTGCCTCATCCACATAGATGAACTCATGTGGCAGTTCGCCGGCATCAAAATCCAGAACTGTCTGTAACAGAAAATATTGAATAGTGTTACTGAAAACACATACAGTAACTACAATGTCTATATTTTCACACAAGTAGGGGCTGGGTTGGGTCAGTATAGACAAAAACTACAAGCTACAGGCAAGGCAGGTGGCAGCATAAACCCTCATTCCCACATCACAATATATAGTATGTAAAGTAAAGTGACACATACCTGCACATAATCATGGTGCAGATCCTTGACCCTGACACTGTTCCTCTCAAATGGCACCCTGTACAGCTGCTTCATCCTGAAGTTATGTTTCTGTAGGATGCGACTTAGTGTAGAAATGCTGACCCTGTTGATATTGTTGAATACATTTCTATTTGCAATTATGCGTTGCTGCAACTCATGAAGTCGGATTGCATTATTTTCTCGCACCATTTCAATGATGGCAAGCTCTTGTTGTTGAGTGAAGAGCCGTTCCCTTCCACCTTGAGGAGGTCGTCCAACCATTCTGTAGAAAATGCCACCACAAGATGTCATTGGTTAGGTTCTTTTTCACATACTGTACTTTCAAACTGTACACAGTACTGTAACATCACAATGGTATTCCTTTACATATACTTCACAGCACTACCCATTTTTGTATAGTACAGTTAGTACAGTAATACTGTAATATGATACAGAATCATGTGACACATACAGTAGGTACAATCTGGAGTAGAAACTTGAAGATATACCTGTTCTCCAGTCGGAATGTCCTTATTATCGATGCTACTGTGTAGCGACTGAGGTTAGGGTGGACTCTTTGCCCAGCCTCCCTTATGGACAAGCCATGATTTATCACATGGTCCACCAGAGTAGCCCTGATGTCATCTGATACACGTCTCCGCACTGGTCCTCGTCTTTGTCCTCATCCACGTCCGACTCCTCTCTCTCTCTTTGTCCTCCTCTTACTCTGACTCTCATTGCCTCCATGCTTGCAAAGTTCTCAAAATGGCTTACCTGAGGCCTATTTGTAGTGCTAAGGCTCAGACTGATTGGTGTTCTGTTTTCTGTACAAGTGTTTTCAGGTGTGTATGTAAGTGCCTACAATTGCCTGATGAGTTTTGCATTTTGAACAGAGTGTTTTCCCAATGATAACAGGTGATTTCGTTTTTGAACAAAGTGTCTAATGTAAGAAACCGTGTGTAGTGTTTCACAATAAGTGTGTTATAGAATTGCAAACAAAGTGCAAAGTTGACAATGTGTTTAAGCTATGGTTACACTGTGTTTAAGGTATGCTACAAGAAGTTTAGGTATTGAGGCTTTGGTCTAAGCATTCGGTTTTAGTGTGTAAGCAATGGGCAAAAACTGTAGTACAACATCCATCTGTTGTGACCATTCCATTAACACAATTCATGTTGTTTTCACACAATATGCAGTCAATTACCATGTTTCCAAAATGCTCACATTTTCTTTTCGTAAAAGCTTACACAAAACCAAAATCATGGATCTTTTTAGTCTTATTTACAAATGCTTAAACACAGCATGTCTAAAATGAAGACCTAATGTTCCAAACCTTAAATGTAGTGTAAAGCTTCTACTTGTGCAACAACAGCAGCATAAACTTATTGAAAAAATCTCTCTATATAAATATTGTAACAACTGATAAGCAGTTTTAAGTAATAGATCACTGAAATATTTAGAAATAGCTGATTCCAATCTCAGTTGGAGGAATAGTCAGGTGTTAAAGCTCTTTCCATTACACCAACATAGAGTAAAAAAGACCTCTTTGAATTGGATTTGTGGATGCAGAATAACACAAAGAATCAGAGAGAGAAAAAAATAATGTCTGGGAGAGTGAGAGGAGTAGTTATAGGAGGTAGCAGAGTAGTTGGATCAGAAAAAGGGAGAAGAGGTAGGGGAGAGGAGTGAGAATGTGTGTGTGTTGGACTGTGCATTTTTATGTTTGTTTGTTTTTTCCCCTTACACATGTGGAACCTGTTATTTCTGCCATGGAATATAAAGGGTAAAGGGTAATTGTGACTTTTTTTCTCTCACAATTCTGACTTTTTTCTTGCAATTGTGAATTTACAGTATCTCACCATTCTGATAAAGTCTACAGTGTAAAGTTTACAGTGTCTCACCATTCTGATAAAGTCTGAATTGCAAGATGTAAACTCGCAGTTCCAAAAATAGAAGTCCTAATTGTGAAATAAAAAGTTCACAATTTCCATATTTACTTTATTTACGGAAACAAGCTTGCATAGTAACCAAAGGCCATGTATGTTGGTATTTTTGTTGATCACTGGCATCAGCTACCATTGGGGGCACCATCCACATCCAACCGCCACCCACTGTAAGCAATTTCAATCAAAGTTCCAATTGAATTTCTGCATAGGGGACCCTATGTTTTTTCTATTGTACATTCTATAAAGTAATGACTCGTTCAGTTTTAGATAGTATGTTGCCAAGAATGAACACATTCAACACTTAAAAATGTAAAATAGGTTTCAGTTGAAGGTAAACTGAAGGCTAAATGACAAAAAAAACTATGGATTTTTATATTGTCTATTATATGCAGGTAGAACTGAAACATTACAGGTAATGGAGTTTTTGTAAAACCATCAACTGTTAGTATTTTGACAGTCACTGTGCTATGATTGACTATTTGTTTCTGTTGGATAGAAACTAGTGCTAGTATATGTAGAAAAAGGTTTTCAGCATTTTGAAATGTAGAGTTTGTATTTATTTAACAAAATGTGGTTTTGTCCAAAAAAGTAACTATTTGGCTAATTGTGTGATGTAGGTGTGTTGCTGTGTTAAAAGTTTAGAAAAAGTACTTTAAGAATTGGTAAACGCTTGTTAGCAATTGAAAAAAAACTGTAAGTATACTTAAGTAAAGTTCAAGTATATTTTTAAGTATACTTTATGTAGTAAGTATACACATATCAGTGTACTAGTAGTATACTTGTAAGTGTACTATTTCAATACTCCTTGGGACTAAATTGGCCCACTTTCTAGTATATAAAAGTACACTTTTAAGTATACTTTAAGTATAACAGTAGTAAACTTTGAGTACACAACTAGTTTACCTCTGTTTTTAGTTTGTACTGCAACTACACTAAAAGTGAACTTACAGGTATAATGACAGTTTACTAATTAAATACTTGTAGTATTTTTATAATACCCTTTGAAGTATAGTCTTAAGCCCCATTCACACTACAAGCGACACTCAGCGACAAAGCGACACGATCCCATTCATTTCAATGGAGAGCTGGCGATTTCCGGCGACACGAGCGACAGCGACCGTTGGCGACCGGATGGGGCGTGTCCAGCGACGCGACAAAGTTCAGAATCCTTCAACTTTATGCAAATGAAGAGCGACTTTCGGGAGCGACAGCCAATAGGAAAGAAGACGGTTGAGCTCACGTGATCGTTCTCCTCTCAGCCGTAGATAAACATTCGCAATGGAAAAAAAGTAGGCTCTGTTTATCATTCATTTTTGTTTGTATGTACATATTTAAGTTATATTCATATCATATTTAGTCTTTTGCCTCCAAAATGTTTGTATTTAGCTGCAAGAAACCTGATTCGCCATCTAGGCAACCAGTAGTGAGAAACGCCCACTAGCAGCCTCATCGCCAGCCCCTGGCGACATGCAGCGGCAAAAGTCACTGCTAGTGTGAACGCAGCTTCAGTAAACTACTAGTTTAGTAGTTTTATACAAGTGTACTCGTAAGTGTTCTCTAAGTGAACTTTACATCATACTTTAAGTACACTATGTCCCTATTTATTAATTTGTTATATGAAAATCTGAACATACAAAACATCAAAAAGAAAGAACATGATATCTGCTTGTAAACAATAACATTTTATTCTAGCTTTATGCATTCTTTTTTATAAACACTTGAATGTGGGTAAGTTTTATAAAAATAAAAAAAAGAAATAAATAAACAACATTTTAAACAAAAAGCTGAAAAAAGACTATGAATTGGATTCAGAATGATAATCAAAATGTAGATTCATAGAGAGACGATCAACACCCCAAAGCTTGACAATAATTATTACCTCTTCAAGCGTCAACATTTTATTCCATAACATTACAGAGTTTTGATGCTGTTTTATGTCTGATGATCACGTTAGATTAGGTGTGAAAGCATCTGTTGTCTTTCGGTTGCTTCTTCGCTTGTGTTTTGGAAATTCTGTACAGAAGATATGCAATATCACCCCCTACCGTATAACAATGAAAACATGGATTCTCGGAGCGCAAGTATAGCTCAAATAAAGACTTTTTCAAAGTATAAGTCAAGTATACTTAAATGTCATTTTAAGTATATTTCTGAGAAGTACATAAAGCACTTTTCTGAGAAGTACATAAAAAGTAGACTGAAAGTATACTTTCCTATTTTTTAGTTTAAAAGAAGTATACTAATAGCACACTTGAATAAACTTCTTATTCGTAAGGGTAGTAGGGTGCATTTCCAGTGGCAGTCCTGAAAGCCAATGTCAAAGCCATGAATTTGATATTGGTGGCTACAACCAGTTGAGTAAGACTAAAAGGGGTGTGACATGGGCTGCCCTGGCTGAAAGGTTGGCCAATAGAGAGTAGTCCAGTAGTCCAGTAGTCCAGTCCTGCAATGGCTGTGAACATGCTCACATAAGTCAGGTCTGATATTCCTGATGTGGATAGTAAAGCTCAGCTGAAATATTGTTATCATGAAATACCATGCCCAAATAGGTAGTTTGTTATATAAGACACTGTTGTTCCTTGGTCAATATATTTGTGATGAGATCTAGGAAAACCCAACACATGGTGAAATTTTTGCTTTTTTAGGTTTTGATATCATATGAAAGCTGGGTTCAAGTCCTTTCCAAAGCTTGACCGTAACGAAAGTTATGGCTATCTGAAGTTGGCTGATAGCTATGATTTTCAGGAATGGAATTTTGAGAAAAAGGGGTTTAAAGTCAGGCGGGTTTCACTTTCACTTCACGGGTTTAACGAGAGCTGTCTGTAAGGAGCGCTACACTGCATCATTACACAAACAGACTAACGTTACCCTGAAGAGGACAGTTTTCCATTGTTTATCATGGGCATAGTCTCTGAACTTTTGATCACCCCTTGTTTGTTTAGATAGCACGAATAGTGTACCTCAGAAAAGCGAGCACAGCGCAACTGTTCACACACCTGTGCATATAACAGACTGTCATCGGACTCCTCTTTAGTAACTTCATCCGATCCTTCATTTCTGGATGTGAAATAGTCGG
>JAFVLL020035112.1:0-24505 GCA_021397915.2 Tor tambroides | reverse complement strand
AAACTATAATAGTATCACAATGACACTAAAATAACACTGAATATTGTGCTCCACAGGAAAAAAAGAACGTAATACCAGATTGGACAACGTGATGACAGAATTAAAATTTTTTAGTGAATTATCACTTTAAGAAAAACAAATGATGTATATATTGGATCTTGATCTAATATATTCATACCCAAATTCAAGCTAATTAAACATTTTCATAATCGTATATGAAAAATGTAAACCGAAATAGCTTAAAAATTCTTTTGAAAAGGCACTATGGCAGAAATTCATTCAACCATTTCTTAAAGCATTCTGCTCCATTTGTGTTTAATGCAAATGAACTGCCGCCAAGCATCTCTCTTCATATCAGACCAGATTTACGTCTTCCTGCTGTAGCGCAAATGTGGCGTACAGGGACAGACAGGGGGCACAGCGAGTCAAACGGGCGGTAATCACAAAAAAGCACGAGGGTACAGAGGCCACACGGCCGTAGATTCATGTCTCCCCATAGAGAGGTAAAACACCCATAAATATCTTCCACAACCAGAGCAGATAATTGTCATCTAATTGGCTCAATATTTCTAGCCTTTGGCCAGACAGTCTCTTTCTCTCACGCTTTCCACTGGTGTTCCTCACCGCTGAACTCCAGTGGAGGTCAAAAGAGTGTGTCTGGGATTTACAACGACCGTCACAATCTGTGTGCGAGTCTGTGTGTTTTGAAATAACATGAATTAACTACAACTGTCTGACTTTGTGACCCCGTCAGCCGGTGCTTTACGAAGCTGCGATGGTTCACCTCTCCTGAGGTGGCATGGAGGTTGCATTCTCTGACGGTTATGCGAGAGCTAATCACTGCTGATGGACAGCAGAGAAGGTGAGTGCTGGAAATCATATGTGTTGTTTCCACTCAACCATCAAGAAGGCTCTGGTTGTCGAGAAAGGCCACAGCAAAGGCATCGCAAGCTGTTATTGTGTGTGATGTGTGTGAACTTTTGTTATTTGCCATCTGCGTAGTTTAATACCGTAGTTTAATACCAGAAGTGTGGATTGTGTGAATCTATTTTAGTGTTTCTCACTTCACTTTTCAAAAAATATCTTGTCATAAACTCAAGGCGAAGAGTGATATCTGACTGAGAGTGTGTATTTTGCTATGAAAACAAACTGTCGAAGCAATGCAGATTGTATCAGAGTGACAGAAGTCATTGTATCATTACCATTACACAGCTCTCTGGAATACTTAATTCTGATTGGTCAATCACAGCATTCTGCAGTCACATATTTTTATATAATGACTGCTAAATGACGCAATTGCATTACTGCGTTACACTGTGAATTGTCACAGCACTTACATCTGATTGCTCTTTTGTTGGTTTGATTGCTTCGATTGTCCTCAAGTTGCTTTGGATAAAGCGTCTGCTAAATGACTAAGGCCACATCCACACGAATCCAGAGCTTTCCCTATCCGATCTTTTTTTTTTCCTCGTCTCGAGAAATATGTGCGTACACACGAAAGCACGAAACGGACACAAAACGATGTAGTATACATGCCAGACCAGTATGTGGCACTGTAAAAATTCGCACACTAAAAACGGAGAAGAAGACTTGGACCATGCGCATAAACCTTGCGCGCTATATATAAATGAACATGGAACAATACATTTATTAATCTGTGTTAATGTTAGTTAATAAAAAGACTATCATCCAGTGTTTGTTCATGTTGCTGTTGCTGTTACGTGACGTAGCGGTGTCTGACTATCGGCGAGAAGTGGGGTGATGATATCATCGTTTCACAAAATATACGGATTGGCTGTACACACGAAAACGAAAGGCTGTCGTTTTCAGATTTATCCACTCTGGGACCCGGTTTCAAAAAATAGCGGTTTCACTCTCCCAAAACGCTGGATCCGTCTGGACGAAACACCAATACGATACAAAATTTTTGCGTATGCAGCTAAACGCATCTCCATGTGGACGGGGCCTAAATGTAAATGTAAATAATTGACCATTATCTCCTACGTAGCCATAGTTTCTATAGTCTTCTACAGTCTATCCACTTTTTTGCTAAATAGCTTTCTAGTATTTGCAAAATTGTGTATGTTTCTATTTATTATTGTAAGAGTGATACAAGACCACTTCGTATCAGGGTCCATGTCACTATTATTTAAAAATATAGTATTAATAATATAAAATATTTATTTTGAAATAATGCTTATTTAAATTAAAATATTGCATTTCATTTTTAATTGAACAAATTTAAATTCTTAAGGATTATTTAACAAATTATTTAACAAATTAAAGTTGTTAAGCAGTATTGAAAAATAATACAAATAAATAATAAAATGCATAAGTAATAATAAATCATAAAATATTTTATGGCAAATAATCATACAATTTTTACACTTTTTGCATTTAGACATTATTTCTTTGACTTTTTAAATGTAGCTTGTATAAATATATATTATTTAAATATATACATTCAAATATAAATTATAATAAATAAACTATGGAGAATAACATAGAACATGGCCATCCAAAAATAAGGTAATTCAATCTGGGTTTAGGAAAGAGCAAAATTAGCAAAAAGCGCTGGAATTCAAAGTCTAGGATTTATAGCTGGAGGGAAATCCTGTATTTCATTTCATAAAGAGAATAAACTGCAGAACTGCAGGGACATATTTCTCATAGAGACTAAATATGGGAGATGAAATTTTAAACAAATAGTTCATTTCATGACAGATTCAAGAATGTACACACACAAAGATTTTTACTCGTACCTTATGGTATTAATTCAGTCAGTGATTTAAACTCCTACCATAATCCAATAAAATCTAATTTAGGCATTCAAGCAAAGTTTCCAGACCTGACAAACACACACACGCACACGCACACACTGTACTTTATTCAAACCACAGTCAAACTGGGCCAGTGCAGGGGAAAATGTACACCGATAGAAAAGTTTTTCACCGTGAGCTGCTCCACTTTCACTATAACAGGAATGAAGGGGAAGCCGGAAATTCACTTAGTATGTCTACAAAACAATTCTATGTTGAATGCTATTTATTCAACCTTATTTTGAACAAATAAATCTTTCTACAGGAAGTGCGGTAGGCTGTTATTGTTGTGTGCTGCAGGTGGTTTTTTTTTCTCAATCTTTTTTCCCTTTCTATAGCAACTGCCTTTGCACAATTTAGTAAAAATTTTATAGAGTTAGCTTTACAGTCTGTTCTTGTAAATATATCAGCAGCATTTTAAGCACAGCACAGCTTCCTCTCAGTCCACGTCTCTCTGTGCCTCGAGTAACTCCCAAGTTTATTGTGTAAGAGAAGAAAAATAAGCAGCATCTCTGTGGCAGCCTTCTTGTGAATAATTCACCCTCTTTAACTGTAGAGAAAGATGGGCTGGAATGAAAGACAGAGAGGAAACACTCTGTGCCACCAGAGGATGAACATGCTTTTACATTCCACCGGTTAAAATCCACACACACACAGATATGCAGAACCTCGTCTTCCCCTTCTTATGGCCTTCCGTTACGAGATGGGAAACTTTAATGTTGCATTTGCTTTGAGGGAAAACCCTGACCGCTCCTCTGATCCTCTTGGCAGCTAAACTGGGCTGTGGATTGAAAAGTGAATGCTTGAAATGAGCTGAGTGTAGCTGAAGACATTTGTGGATTTATAGATCCCCCACCCCGCTGCCGTCGCAGAAACAGACGGGTTACTAGAGAAGCAGTTCACGCATTAGTGTGAGGGTGTGCCACTGTAGAACTGTCGAAGTGTGTATGTGTGTGTGTGTGTGTAGAGTTATGTTCTGGATAGCATTCTAACATACTGCTCTTACTGTTGCTGTAGTATATAGTATGCATACTCTGTACAGTATGCATAGAATACCCTACATTTTCCAAAATGAGCAAAATTCAGCACTGTTTGGAATACTGTATGCCACAATTTAATGTGCTTCACTTGTCCTTTCGTTTCAGGAATGATCAAAGAAATTACAGCTGTGATTTTTTAACATATCTTTTTTTTTGATTCATTATGTGATTGGACTGCCAAAAATTAAGAAATCCTTACACAATAATAATAATTGTTATTATTATTATTATTATTATTAATTTATATTAATGTAATAATAAATAATTTACATTAATGTAATAATAATAACTTGATACAATGTTTAATTTTAAAGTTTAATATAGGGCTGTCAAACGATTAATCGCGATTAATCGCATCCAAAATAAAAGTTTTTGTTTACACAATATATGTGTGTCTTCTGTATATATTTATTTTGTATATATAAAGACACACGCATACAGTATATATTTTGAAAATATTTACATGTATTTAAAAGTTTATATTTATATTCATATAATTTATATTATATAAAAATATATTTAATATATAAATATAACATGTTTTTCTTAAATATATACATGCATGTGTTTGTATTTATATATACATAATAAATATACACAGTATACACACGTATATTATGTAAACAAAAACTTTTATTTGGGATGCGATTAATCGCGATTAATTTTTTGACAGCACTAGTTTAATATAATAATAATACTTTGTGGCAGAACTAGTTATTTTTATTCTTTTCAATTATATTTGACCTTTTCTTTTAAAGATTGTCTTATATATATATATGTATATGTATATATATATATATAATTTCACAAATAATTACAAAGAAATGACAAAACACTCAATTATATGTGAAATTTAAAGTTTTTTTTTTTTATATACTCCTTAGGTAAATCTTAGTTTTATTTGCAACTATAAATATATACAGTGCTGCTTGAAAGTTTGTGAACCCTTTACAATTTTCTATATTTCTGCATAAATATGACCCAAAACATAATCAGATTTTTGCACAAGTCCTGAAAGTAGACAAAGAGAACCCAATCAAACAAATGAGACAAAAAAATATTTTCAAAAATATTTTATTTGAGAAAAATGATCCATTGTTACATATCTGTGCGTTGCAAAAGTATGCAAATCTTTGCTTTCAGTATCTGGTGTGACCCCATTTTGCAGCAATAACTGCAGGTGAAGTTTCTTTCAACTGCTGACCAGTCCTGCACAACTTCTTGTAGGACTTTCAGCCCATTCTCAGTACAGAACCACTTCAACTCTGTAATTTTGGTGGGTTTCCTCCTTTGACTGCTTGCTTCAGCTCCTTCCAAAACATTTCAATTGGATTAAGGTCCAGACTTTGACTCGGCCATTCCAAAACATTAACTTTGTTCTTCTTTAACCATTCTTTGGTAAAACGACTTGTATGCTTGGGGTCGTTGTCTTGCTGCATGGCCCACTTTCTCTTGAGACTCAGTTCTGGGACAGATGTCCTGATATTTTCCTTTAGAATTTGCTGGTATAATTCAGAATTCATTGTTCCATCAATGATGGCAAGTCGTCTTGGCCCAGATGCAGCAAAACAGGCCCAAACCATGATACTACCACCACCATGTTTCACAGATGGGATAGGTTTCTTATGCTGGAATGCAGTGTTTTTTCTTTTTTTCCAAACGTAACACTTCTCATTTAAAACAAAAAGTTCTATTTTGGTCTCATCTGTCCACAAAACATTTCTCCAATAGCCCTCTGGCTTGTCCACATGATCTTTAGCAAACTGGAGACGGGCAGCAATTCTTTTTGGAGAGCAGTGGTTTTCTTCTTGCAACTCATGCAAGAAGCCATGTACACCTTGGTTGTTCAGTGTTCTCCTGATGATGAACTCATGAACATTAACATTAGCCAATATGAGAAAGGCCTTTAGTTGCTTAGAAGTTACCATGGGTTCCTTTGCAACTTCGTGGACTATTAGATGTCTTGCTTTTGGAGTGATCTTTGTTGGTGGACCACTCTTGGGGAGGGTAACAGTGGGCTTGAATTTCCTCCATTTGTACACAAACTGTCTGACTGTGGATTTGTGGAGTCCAAACCCTTTAGAGATGGTTTTGTGACCTTTTCCAGCCTGATGAGCAACAGCAACTCTTTTTCTATGGTCCTCAGAGATCTCCTTTGTTCGTGCCATGATTCACTTCCACAAATATGATCAAACTTTGATAGATCCCTGTTCTTTAAATTAAACAGGGCAGGCAATGACACCTGATAGTCATCCCACTGTTTGAAAACACCTCTGAACAGATGGACTCTAATTTCACCTTCAAATTACCAGCTAATCCTAGAGATTCACATACTTTTGCAATGCACAGATGTGTAGCAATGGATCATTTCTCAATAAATAAATGACAAAGAAAATTTTTTTTTTGTCTCATTTGTTTGATTGGGTTCTCTTTGCCTACTTTCAGGACTTTCAAGTGCGAAAATCTGACGATATTTTGGGTCATATTTATGCAGAAATATAGAAAATTGTAAAGGGTTCACAAACTTCCAAGCAGCACTGTAGATTATAGTGTATATTTATGTATACTATAATGTCCTACTGTTTTAAAGTGCTTATTAAGCGAACTTAGTATTGCAATGGATTCTACACCCCTGGTCCATATTCCAAATTAGATGTAAATGAATCTTTGCATACGTGTATCCAAGTGTGGCTGTGGTGACCAGGGCTCTGCATACAGTGTGTGTGTTGTAGGCTGATGCTAAGGGCTTTAGTGTAAGTTTGAACTACACTTCAGCATGGCATCTGCATTACTTTTTAATGTCTTTCTGACCCACTTGTTTCTGAGTTGCAGTGAGTCACAGACACCACATACAGCGGCAAGATTACTCTTAAACATGTTAAGGCCTATTTCTCTCTCTCTCTCTTTATTTTTCAGAAAGTCTTATCTTTTTCTCCCTGTCTTACACATCCTTTCTCTTCTTTTTCAGCAAATTCAAGAGGATATCAAGAGCTTGAGAGTGATAAGACACCTGAACTTAATACCAAGCTCATTTTTGAGGCTTTGTATTACCTGAAGATCAGCTTAATACTCTAGTGGTGCTGCACATCACAGCTGCTTTTTCTTCCAGTGTCTCTACGTAGAAATGTGACTGGAACAGGTTTTTTAGTAAACCTGCATCTGTGAGGTACATGTCAAGTGATTGGTCAAGGCAAAGTGTTTTATTTAATCTCAGTTTCACTTGCAGAACGCCATATGTTTATTAAGAGTCAGCACTGAGTAGAAAAAAATAATGGCTGTGTGTTCGATTGCTGAGCTGTGCAGAGATTAGTTAGCTTTAAACGGCCTATTCTTTAGTATATCCTCTTCCATTTAAGTCCTCCGTTAAGAGGCAATGATTTTGTGCCAGGTTCATTCTTTCTGCCAGGCGTGGATACGATCCCTCAGGAGGAAGCTGGAGACGATTAGACGTCTGTTACTCCAGACCTATTAAAAATCCCTCAGTAAGAACCACATAAGGAAAAAAATAACATAGAAACTTGACCTCTGCAAAACAACAATCACTCCATCAGCAGCAATGGCCTGCTTGAATTCACAGTACTTACTAAAGTAATATATTGGATCTTTAACTTTATTAATGAGGTCCAGGTGTGTATGTATACAGAGAGAGTGACAATATGATTTGTTATAGCTATATCTAAATATAATTACGGAACAAATTTCTTAAAGTGGAAATGTCTTTGTTTCTGCTCAGTGACTTGGACACAGACTGATCTGGTAGGTCCCTGGATTATTTTGCTGGAGCAGAATATCTTGGACTGAAAGGTCAGTTCCATGTTGTACTAGATTCTCTGTATTATGTCGGCCTCTGGAAAAATCTATAAAGATTGTCTGTTCAGGCTCAAAACAGAAGGCCTTAAGTTCACTGCTTCGATTGAGTGATTGTTTTGTACATGCAGCTCAATAAATGTTAACCTCAATTTGTGCACTGTAATCGGCCACAATAGTGATTCTATGCAGTTCCAAATAGGGTTATTATAGGTTTGAATTCAGTTTGTATTTTATTTTCAGTTTGTCCTTTCAGTGTAGTGTAGTTTTGGTTGACATTTTTAGTTTTAGCTTTTTTCATGTTTTATAGTTTCATTTGCATTATAGTATTAGGTTTTGAGTTTTTTTGTTTGTTTTAGTTTTCATTTTAGTTTTAGTATTTTACTGTTATAACATTAATTTTTGGCGACTTTTAATTTTGTTACTTTTTGGATTTATGAAAATAATTGTAATGCACTCTTTCCCAGTTATATTACATTTTATTTGCATTTTAATGATTTTGTTTAGTTTTTGTTAACAATATTAGCCTTGGTTGCAAACAATGACTGAGAACGTAGAGAAGGTTTGGAATGACAGTGTTACATACATACTATGCGTATTAGAATATTAAGGGCCAGATTTACTAAACAGGGCAAATTAGCGTTAGAGCACAATTCCATAAAAGCGCCGATTGGAGGGGAAAATTCTGCATGATTTACTGACAATGCGTACATTAAAGAACACAGATGCAGCCAGATCATTTCCATAATGACTAGCGCAATCTACCAAGAGCAATGCAAATTAGTGCCTGCTTTAAGACATGCTTTTTTTGGGGCGTAAAATAATGGCGCAAATACCAGTAATTTGACGAGTGCAAATATTACTAAATCGTTGCGTGATTTATTTTAATACTCTCCTCCCATAAATTTTGTGACTGAAAGGGAAACTCCTACAAATGCATATTCAATAAGGTCAGATGCAAAAATAACTCTGTCAACGCCTCACCGCCAATTCTTCACTGCACGTCTTTAGTCAATCCTGACAGTACTATTTTAAAGACGGTTTGCTTCTAGTAAATCTGGCCCTGTTTTACTGCAAATGGTGTGCTGTTGTCAGGACTAAACGTTGATTTAATTAGCAAAAAGATATTCACAAATTCTCACATACATGCTTCTTTTTATTCTGCCCTTGCACTAAAATCATGCTGAACCAGAAACACACATGCTGCGACCACATTATGTTCTTCTGTATCTTCTACAGCTGAGGTGATCAAAACCCAACACATATGGCAGCCATGCTGTGGTGATGCTTGCTGTATCATTAGTCTGGCACTCCTACAGTGAAATCTGCAGGTACTTGCTTCTTCTGAATGACTTTCAGACCTCTAATATGCCTGCATATGTTCTCTATTATAACAGAGGCTCAGAGGATTCGCTCCACATGTCAGAGTTCTTCCTGTTAGTTGCAACGCTGTGGGTGAGAGACCTGCGCTGTCTGCTAGTTCAAGTTGTGCTCTAGGCACTACTGTGATGTTTTGCTTGGTATTTTACTCCTTCTGTGTTCTTCGGGAGGGCTCTAATATCATTGCCGATGGAGTTTTGACCCCTTTGTCTGTAGATACAGTATGTAAAGAATCGGTCTCTTCCTCTATTAGAGTTACAACTCTGGTTCAATATACAGTAACTGTATAATGTTACTCCATTGCTTATCAATTTAAAATTCTCGGAAATCTCAGAATGAAGACTAGAATGGAGCCAAAATAACCTTTTTTGCAAGTTTCATTCTTGATGTTTTGGGCACAAATGAGGTACCCTGAAACAAAAATTTTGTAGAAAGTGCTTGCAAAAACACACAAAAAACAAAAAATTCAGGTTGTTTTTGTGAACTGAATCAACGGCTTCATTAAAAAAAATCTGACTCAGTGATTTGTTCATGAATTTTGCATTTATATGTTTTCCTACAGTTTTGGCCTGTACTTTACACAAAGCTATCGTATGGCTTCCAGAGACTTTTAGTCATATAGACTACTTTAAAAAATGTACATAATAGTTTTATTGTGATTTTGAGTTCTTTTTGACGTTCGAAAGATTTGGACCTCATTGTAATTGCATGGAAAAACCTTCTTTATAGATTATTATTTCATTCTTATAACTTTCTTTCTTCCTTTTATGTTCCACCGAAGAAAGAAAATCATATGGGTTTTGAATGACATTAGGGTGAGTAAATGATGACAGAATTTGTATTTTTGGTTGAACTATTCCTTTAATCTATAGTCGACTATTAGGAAAGAGAATCCATGTAGAAAATTAGTTTCAATGCAAAGACCACTGCAACAAAAAGTTCATTTGTATCCCGAACATCAAGAACGAAACTTGCAAAAAGGTTATTTTGCCATTTCTAGTCCCCATTTTGAGAGCAAGACCGAAAATCATCAGAGCCACTATAAATCAAACCGGGTGAAGATGACATGAACAAGCTGCTCTGTGCTCAAACTCTCCTCTTTTGTGTGTGGCTCTGGTAACAGGGCTATAAATTAGACATTGTGCTCTCATTGCTTGTCTAATACGGACCAGCGGTTCTGAAACCAATGCCCTGTGGCTGTGAAATCAGTGCACGAGGCTCATTCATCATCTGGATTTTTTAATCCTTCGAAATAGACTGATGTCACCATTTGCATCTAAGTTCACTCCCGGATCACTCGTGTTTGCTGCTTCGGAGAAACCGAAGTAATAAAAGCTGATGTAAGTATGACTTAATAACTAATAATGTGGGGCTACACTTGAGTGAATGCAAATAGGGCCAGCACATGGCACATGGGTGCACACTCGCACACTACCAGTGCCGTGCAGAAGGGAAATCCCAACTCAATTCCCAGCACCTGGTCCTCCCACAATATGAGATCCTGTCAAACAGCAGCTGTATGAAGGCAGCCATTGTTCTGCTCTAAAGGCAACGAAACCTGTCTGGCTGTGTTGAAATCAGGACAGGGACAATGACTCTTCAAGACCAGTTAATAAAACAAATATTATATGTTGTATAATCTAATGCATATATAGAGCCCTATGAAATCCATTTTATTTTTTCCCAAATTCCATTTTTTTTTCAGTATTCCATTTTTCCGTTTTCATTTTTCTTTTTTTTTCATTTACATTTTTCTAGACTCTGTTTTAATGGTTAAATTACATTTTCTTCATCAAAAAGCATGTCTAATTAATTGAAATCATCAAACTTACAATATTAAACAGCAATTTATTAAATGTTTAACAAAAATTACATTTTAAATCATTTTTCTTATAAATATTCCTTTTCAAAATATTCAAATTTTATTAGAGTAGTAGTACTATCATTACATTAAGTAATATTTCTGTCACCGTTTCTTCAAGTTAAACCAAACTTTTATTTTGTCGCGTATTTATTGCATTTTGATCTAAATGTACTGACCTACTTTTGATGTATCCATCCAAAATTTTGCAAATTCCGTGACATTCCACGATATACAGTAAATTCCATTCTTATGACTGGATTTGGCAATTCCATCTGCGTTTTCCGCATCGTGGAAATCATAGGGCCCTATAGCATGTAAATTGTGCCTTACAATGTAAAATCTGAATGCAAATTGAAGTATGAGTCAAGAAAATACTATGTCAGTCCTTCTGCTTCAAAATTGCTGTTCCTTTGTAATGATTTGTGAAATTTACCAACAGTTGAGTGAAAACTGTTTCAAAGCCAATTTTTTTTTTTTCAGCGTAGCTGTCATATATTATGATCGTCTAGCCCATTTCAGACATAAAAGCCATACAGAAGAAACCTGTTTAAACAATCTGAAGCTGTACAGGGTCGACCTGGTCACGGTACTTCTACAGGAGCCAGAGGTTTAATTCCTTTTTATATCAGAATACAGACGTTTTGGTGTCTGCACCACTTTTATTGACCTATTTAGGCCAATACGAGCTAAAAGGAGGCAGAGGCCGAGTAGCGCGGTTTGGGAAGGGATGAAAGTAGGGAAAATGCAAGATGATAAAGAAAAAAAGTGAAGGCTTAGGGATGAACCATCAAGCACTTTATGGAAGAGTGAGGAGCAAAGCTGATTACACAGAGTCTGCTCTCTCTCTCTAAGTCCCTCTCTGGTTGTCTTAAACTTTTCTTCTCTTACTATAAGCTATAATCTTTATTTCTTCCTCGTTTAATTTCTGCTCTTTCATCAGCCTCACTTGCACTTCACTGTCACTCTCACTCTCTCTCTCCTCTTCCCGAGCTCTTTCCATGTGATTATACTTGAGTCTGTTCTTCACTCAGTCTCTGTTCCTCATCAGTTCTCTCTCTCTCTTTCCGCAAGACTCTTATACTTTGAGCTCTACTAACACAAAAGACTCCCATCCTGCTCTGCCTGTCAGGGTGCCAAGCTGCGAGAGACATAGCAGCAGTCTGCTCGCAGCTCTTCCCTGCGCTGCTACAGCCTGCCATCATACAGACTTCTTAGCACAGATTAGCATGTTTAAAAATGCCATTTTATCCCTTGCTTCATATAAACTCATTACAGTGCTCGCAAGGCAGTGCTGGACTGATATTCCATAAACATTCTGCTTATAGGTGTTTGTTTTAAACCCTATTAAATGACTGAAATCAGTGCACCCCAAACATACAGACTTGACTTTGTAGATGCTGCAAAGATATTTTGTAGATATTTAGATAAGCTGTCCAGTTCTCAAGTGCATTGTAACCAAATGTCATAATGTTTAACCTGTGCCATAGGCAATATTTGCATACTGAATCACAATTGGTCTTCTTTCTTGCATGCATTTGCATACCGAATAAGGATTACTCTTTTCTTTCATATATCTATTTAATCATCTGCAAATATGGTTGCGGATCATGTTGATTCTCACATAAAGCTGACAGAAAATGAATCATTTGATTATTTAATTGGATGAATTCATTTGAACCTAAGCTTTTGCACCTTGCAAGCACTTTTAGTTCCTTCAGAACATGCAAATATAGTTACATATACTTTCTATTCCTTCTTCAAGTATTTCTTATTCAGTACTAGCATTTTCAGAAACAAACAACCAGCAGTGTGTTAGCCATCATGAGGTCGATTAGAAGTCTGTTGCCTTAAATATTTGATGGGATTTCATCTCCCTTTCCTCTTATATATTGGGCAGAACAAGTAATGTGCCTCGTAATAATGCGTTAGCACGGTAATTTATCCGAACGAGGAGTTCGAAGAAACGCAGGAGGGCTAGAAAATGGGAAAAAAGGGGTGGGTTAATGTGCCATTTCCATTTTGGAGGCCTTTTTTTTTGCATTAGCCATTAAGTAAATAGCCCAAGGAAGAAATGGAGCTGCGTGCACCTCGTTCACATCCAACAGCGGCTGAATCATGCGGTACAGGTGACCGTGAAGATAAAATGAAAGAACGAAGCTATCTGCAGCAGTTGTGTTAGTATGTTTAATATGCAGGAAGATTGAAAAAGAGGGGAAGAGATGAGCAGGACGATGAAGAAAGCCTTTGTGGTTTGTAACGTGTCTGAACTGAGCGGCGGTTGGACTGGGCTCGAACCCAGAATCAACAGAACCGAAAAATATGCGGTGAACCCCGATAAAAAGAAATATCTGTCCTTGGAGAATTGAAACATGTAGAAATACCTCTTCCTTCTTCCTACAGTGAAGGTAAATCCATGCCACTGAGTAGAAACGGTTCACTTGCTGATAGGAGGGTGTTGTGAAAAGCTGTCAGCAATGGTTAGGTTTCTGTACAGCACTGTTATTTAAATGAAGAGAAGATGATGAGGAATGGATTACAGCAGGATGCTGTTGTAAGACTTCAACAAAAGACCTATTGAGAACTCGGCTTTTGTCTTGGAACCAAATGGAAAGATTGGTTTTTGATAGAGTGGCTGTTTGGAAAATAAGCCAGTTTTGCAAATAAGAAAAACAATGGAAGAATTTAAGTTTTGAATGTTGGCGAGCTTAAGGGTCACAGAGCCTGTCCTGTTAAACAAAAGACTAGTAATTTTAACACAAACTGACATCTACGTGAATGATGATGCTTCTTTCTGTGGTGTGTTTATATGCAATCGGAGTTATCTGTCTTATAACTAATGCGCTTATTCCAAAAAATAACTCTTACTTTCGACTCACTCTTCATGGCAGTGATTATAAATGAACAGTTGTCTATGTGTCGCCCATAATGGCATACGGGGGTGTTGGGGTGGGCCGTCCCGATATGATAACTCACCTAATCAATCAGAGAGATTTTACTTTATTTTTTCATACTGATGCAATCGCTTCTCAAAACGTATTAGCATAATGGGAGAGTGCTGAAGGAAGATAATGTGTGAATTTTTGGGGAGTCGAGAGAGAGAGATTGAGTGAGGAGGCCATGCTTGAAAGACAAATTCCCCACACATACCAAACAGAGTCTATGAATAAAAACGGGGCGTGAAAAGAACGATTAGAGATCGAAATGGATTATAATGAGGATGGGATCACTGTATGAGCATCGCTCAAGAAAAAAACATTTGCCAAAATATAGAGAATAAAATGCGTATTAGCTGCATTCATATTCTCGGTGATTTAACATCTAATATATAATGCCGTCTGATTTGCATATACATTAGCTATCACGAGCAGTACGACGTATGAAAATTGCAGAGGAGGCAGTTGGTCATTTACGCACAGTTTGAGGCAGCAGAAGTCAGTAGATTAAAAACATTTTGTGTGTGTGTGTGTGTGTGTTGGAGAAAATCATGATTTTTTTTCCAATTATGTGAAAAGCAACACTGCCAGCTCTAAATCTCTCAGTGCTGTAGTTTAAAGTAGCTCCACATGAGTATTTGTGTCAGTGTGCGAAAGCATCTTTACAGGTAAATGAGCACCCAGAAATTGACATTTACACATCCTCCACATCAACACATTTCCACATATTTAAATTGGTTATGTGCAGCCTGGTGCAGAGTGCCATATTTGAATACATGCAACCTGATCTCATGAGAAATCCTTTTTACAAGGAGGCGATTTTGTAAGAATCTGTACAAAAACCTACAGTTTTTAGAAAACAAGTGGGCATGAAGGTCCACTCCAAACCCAACCGTAAGCAGATCATACAAAAAGGTGCAAATTCATATTGTACGTAGCTACCAATTTGCTTTGCCAAAGGCTAAAATAGTTATGAATTGCCATGAGTGTTTTGATATATTTTGAGAAATTTGATAGCTGCCACTTAAATATTCCAAAGACAAAGGTAAATTTTTCAAATGGCTTATAATACAATGCCTACAGTCTTATGGACCACTTTTATTTTTATTTATTTATTTTTTTTACCTCCCACTCTGGAGATAATTGGCATCTGAACCTGTTTACTTTCATTGTATGTTAAAAAAGAGTTTTTTTTTTTTTGGAACAACGTAAGAGTGAGTAAATTTAGCCATTTTCTATAGTGTTATTTTGGTGTTATTTATATACTGTTGGAGTATTTATTCATGTTGAATTAGCTTTTATTTTTTATATTTTATATAGTTTTAGTAATATTGTGCTTTCATTTTTGTATATTTTGTTTGCTTTCATTTTATTTATTTATTTTAGTTAGTTTCCAAGGCATTTCTAATTTCTTTAAATCTCTTTTTTAAAGTTTTGATCTAATATTTATATTTTATTTTAATTAAATTATTTCAGTTAACAAAATAATTTTTTTAATAGTTTTTGTTGTAATACTACATATTAATAATTCATAACTTATAAATCATAAATGCTGTGTCCTACCCAACATGTAATTTATAATCAATATAGAACTGTAACATAACGGGTTTTGCATCCATAAAAAGTGCAGTGATCACAAAAAATCAGCTTTGATTTCACATAGTTTATATATATATATATATATATATGTATATGTATGTATATATATATCATAAGAATTTCAGATGGCACATTTCCATCAAAGAATCAAACAGTTAATCCTCTGTGATATTATATTTCTCCAGTCCATGTTTAAAATGAAATTCATTGCTCAGCTATGCCGTCCAAATTATTAAGAAGAATTAGATTAAAAAGATTCCAATGATTATTGCAGAATAACTGAATCTCTGATGAAAACAGATGTGTCGTCTCTGAGATCAGCACAGAAAAATACAGCCATCCCAGCACATATTTCACTTATCTCTCTAATGAAATACACTGCAGTATTAACAATACATCATTTCATGTCTCACAGTTGTGTAGGCTAAGCACATTTAGAGATTTTCGAACAATGCATTCGGAGCAGCCTTCTTCCTTCACACACCCAGGAGAGGTTTAAATTTCTCCAGATGTTAAAAGAAATGAAGCAGATATGAAAGATTCTGTATTATAGATTTTCTTATCTGTGCAAAACTCACCGCTATGATGATAGTGTGATGTATGTGCTGTGCGAAGGTATTCTAGATGGTCTCTAGGGCATTGCAAGGGTATTCTGGGTGGTTGCTTACTGGGATAGATCAGAAGAACTCATGTCAAGTCTGGATTTCAGTCTATGAGATTTTTCTCCCACCCGTTTTATTGCCTGCCATGCATAAACCATATATCTGATCATTTGGGGGTCAGAGGTTTTCTAGTGATAGTTGTAGGGATTGGAAGCACCAATATCTAGGCATGACTTTTGAGTCTGCTCTTCTGAGTGGCGGAGGTTATTAAGGCCCTGATGATCTGATCTGGCCAAACGTCAGAGCATTGATGTGTGGGATTGTTTGCGTGCTGCTTAGAGTGACATTCGGTGTGGTGGGGGCTAGAAGCCTCATTTGAGTTAATAAAATGTCTCAAAATAGTTTATGTAATGGAATTACGGTTGTTGCAGAAACTCTGGGAGACCTCAATTAAGGTGATAAGCAAATGAAAATAAATTTCCCACAATGGTCCGCCAGTGTACAGTAAACAGCGGGAGGAAACAGGAAGTGATCTGAGGAGAGATTTTTAAAAGTGGACATAAATCTCCATATTACTGTACAGCGCTCTTCCAAGCTGTTTTCCCAGAGGTCTCTTGCTCTGAACAAAAGGAGGATTTAAAACTTCCTCCTCAGAGATAAAATGAGGAGTAATGTATACTTCCAGTAGACTATGGCTAAATATAACTTGAGTTATGTGAGTTTGATAAACTAATGTGTATAAGAACAGACCATTGCTTCTCAAACTGATCTGCAGTAGAGCATGATGATGATTTACAACAAGTGGCTGACAGATTCATTTTTTGACTTCTTCTAAAGTAATACTTTACTGTTGTGTTTGTATTTATTTGTATGCCACACTTTAGTGCATGTCAGTGCATTAGATAACATAATAGGAAAGTGGCATCTGAAAACAAATGAATCTCAAGATTTTCTCATTTTTATCAAATTAATTAATATATCTATTGTTGCATTTTATATTTATACTTTTTTAAGTGAAAGTATAAGTGAATATTTTTGTTTAATAAATTCTACTTGGTTTGATATTTTGATATATTTAATATTTTGTTAATTACATTCATACATTTTTAAGTGGCTAAAATGTCTAAATACTTTTTGAGACCACTTGAACAGTGAATTGCAATCTACATTCAAACTGCGAGATGTTTTTCAAGTACTAACTACTTTCATTAACCAGATACAGTGGAAACATCATTACTTGAGACAGTAGCTGAAGGGTGTGTCTCTCAAGAGGATGAAGGAATGAGAGATTTAAAGAACCTCAGAGGCATCGCAGTTCTCAGGGTGTCCTGTTTCGGGAGGATGTCATTAAAACACTCTCTTCGTGTCTCATCTGTCCAAGCTCTTTAAATATGCTGTCACACTCACTCTCAAAAGAATGACACAGATATACTATACTAGTCTGAGTGTTATTAAATGTTCAAGGCTTGTAGGCGAGGTCGTACAAGCTAGTGGTTTCCGTTTGACTTTTGTTTGGCTCCACAGGACAAATGAGGAATTTGAAATTAATCAATTTCAATCTAATGCAGTTAGTAGTTTTTAACTACACTACAGTTCAAAAGTTACTGGCCAGTGATTTTTTTTTTTAAATACTTTTATTCTTTAAGGACAATAAAGTTGAGTTTCTTGAGAACTAAATCAGCATATTAGAATGATTTCAGAAGGATTTTGTGGCAGTGAAGACCTGTGTAATTCTATTAATATAGAAAACAGTTATTTTAAATTGTAATAATAATTCACAATATTACTGATTTTATTGTATTTTTAATCAGTAAATGCAGCCTTGGTGAGCATAAGAGACTAGTTTCAAAAACATTAATAAATCTAATCCTAAATTTTCAAATGGCTGTGTACAGTACCTCATGCTAAATATGCAAGTTACAAATGTCAAGTAATATTTCTGTCCAGATGCAGAAACACTCCCCTGTCTTCCGTTGCTCAAACAAACAGGTAATCCCATCCCATGTTGTAAGTTCATGAAAAAGTTGGGATACTCAAAGAAAAGATTGCAATTTTGTTTGTGGTACAGAAATTATACACTTGGAAAACCAGGAAATATCAGAAATTCCAAAAGTGCGGCTGGAAAAGTCATGGAAATTAGTAAAATCGTATGGAAAAGTCATGAGCATTTCTATAGTCTACTGTATATAATTTTTTCTTAGGCTAGAAATGACTTTTTGTGACTGGAATAATCTATATGTTAAAAAGCTTTTATTAGTCATCTCAAGTGACTGGAAAAGTCATGGAAATGTCTATACTCTATATACATTTTTCGAACTGTTTTAGACTGTGAGTATGATCTCTGGAAAATTATTTTAAAAAATCCATAACTGGAAAAATCATGGAAATTCACTGGTCAGGAAATGTGGAAACCCTGTAACTAAAGTAAACAGAAATCAGTCTGGGTGTTTAATCCTTCCCTTTGGTATCATCCTACTTTCTCCGTTTTTCAACCTTTTTTCACTTTATTCTGAGCCTAATCGATGCCCCATAAATGCGTCATTTTTCACGAACAAGAAAGCAAAACAAGCAAAGAAGTGCTTCTCCTCCATCACTTAGACACTGCGTTCTGTCAAAGTTCCTCCAGACTGTTTAATGGCAAGTCAGAGCTGGTTCCATTAGCAATTAGAAGTGTTCAGTTTGGGACTCATTAAATTACTGGACCTCGTCAGAGGAGTCTGTGGTTACAGTATCCATCACAGGCCGTTCAGAGGCCTACACTCTATCTTTATGCAAAAGAGCCAAGCTCTGCCAGCGGGCTTCATTCGTCAGCGCTCCGGTGCCAGAGCGGGTCACTCTCTCCTGATGACTGATTTGTCTGCTTGCCATACTGACTAGTAAGAGCGAGCTTACATCTGGCTGAATGTATATTCATAAAGAGGATGAATGAATTCAACAAACATATGCTAAGGACATAGACAGCTCATGTTATATGTCTAGATGGTGAATTATATCTATTGGATTCTGAAACAAGTCCAGTAAAAAGTGTGCAGTGTCTCTTTAAATCACAACAGGGATCATCTCTTGCGGAATACTTAAGAACAAAGGAAAGAATGTTGGAACATCTCAACCTGCTAATTTTGTATCATAAATCTATAGCTATTGTGGTAAGGATTATATGTTATTCAGACTAACACCTTAAACACCTAAATGTATTGCACCGCTATTAACAGTGCTTGTATGTTTACAGAGACTGTGGCCACCTGAGAGTTTTCACCGCAAGAATAAGGATTAATACAGAGCGTCTAGCATTCACATGTGAGGTATGATGTCTTTCTTTACCACAGACGTCTCTTTTTCTCTGTTTTGCGTGTTTGTGTGGGAGATCAGCCCAGTTGTGCTGAGACTGCCAACCCCCGAGTGTCTGTTACTGGAGCTGTGGTGTACGCAGGTCTTCTTGCATGTTTCTGTAACACTGAATTAGTCAGCAAATGCCATGATACATTTCCCAAATTCATTTCTGAAGTCAAAACAATATGCCTCGAACACGAACACATCAGTGGCTAAGAATAAAATCAATATGTGCACATAGTGAGGATTGTGTTGCCTGTGATTGGGAAATACAGTAGAATTATGACAAGGCTTGTCTTATGGATGTCAGACTTAGCAAACATGTTTTATTAGTACTGGCTACTACTGAATTTATACGGTTTTCAAGAGCTGTCAGAATTGTCGTAATTATGAGAAAATGGAGATTGCCTTCAGAATTGCTAGTTTTTATGGAAACACTTACACAACTTAAAACTGGTCTATCCACCTTTTTCCTTAGTAACCGATGATGGATTCTAACTTCTGTTTGGATGCTCTTGTGTTCCGTTCTCCATAGAAATCCATGTTAAAATGGGGTAAAAAGATTGACTAAATTTAATTAAACTGAAACTTTTTAAATATAACTAAATATTAACAATGTGCGCAGGGTTAAGATGTCCGTCAGTTAGACCAGAAACACCAGAGATCGGAAATGTAAAGCATCTTTTCGTTATGAGACTTCCATGTTCAGGGAAAAAAAAAAGGTGGCTATGTGGCTTTGTTAATGGTAAAAAATTCTTTTCAAATTCTGTTCTTTTTTTTTTAGATTTTGTTTAGGTGTATTTTTTTCATTATCAAATTAATTATTAATTATTTATTAATTAAAAATTGAATCAATTAGATTTTTATATTTTTAAAAATACATTTATTACATTTTATATTTATACTTTTTTGTCTTGAAGTGAAAGTATAAGTGAATAATTTTGTATAATAAATGCCACTTGGATTGATATTTTGTTATAAGTGAATAATTTTGTATAATAAATGCCACTTGGATTGATATTTTGTTATATTTTAATAGTTTGATTAATGGTAAAAAATACTTAATCACTAAATGATTTAATGAATAAAAAACAGTAAATTAATAGATTTATTTAATAACCCAGATTTAATAAATAATAAATAATTAAAACAATAATACATTTTCTTATTTTATTTTATTTCAACTCTATTATAGTATTTCCTAATCAAGCTTTCTTATAAATCTGGCATTGTGTGCGATGAATATTGCCTCTGTGATGAACGACTTACTGTATGTTTCTCTGTTGTAAGTCACTTTGAATAAAAGCATGCACTAAATACACAAGTGGAAATAAATGAATTAAAAATAGTAGATTAAATATATTCACTTATAAAATATTGAAGAACTAAGAAAGCACATTAGGTAACATCAGCTATAATAAAATATAATATATGTAGAGGTTACGACATATGTCTTCATCTTTTGAAGCTGCTGCCATTTTAATTGTTTTATATGATAAACTGTCAAGTAGAAAAATCTTTTTTTTTTTTCCAGTTTGGAAAGTCACAATTACAGTAATTCTGATATTATAAGAGCATGCCATCAATGTCTTAAAGAAGTTGTGAATAGATTTGTTCTAGATGTGTTTATTTGATTGCTTTCTTTCAGAGCTTGCAGAGAAGTGAGAATGGGTTAAACTGGGCTGACACACACGCATTTTTCTCTCCCCCTCTCTCTGTCTTGTTTTCTCTCTGATTCACAGTAGCATAGGGACACCACAGGACTGGCATGGTTTGTACTGCTAGCACGGGTCACATGGAAAGATAACACACACATTACACACAGCAGCTCTCAGGACACCCACAGCGTTAAAGACCTAACAATAGGAACCACATCAACACTAGTGCAAACGTATAATTTAAAAGAACTCTTGTAATATTTCAAATGTGAACAAAGTATGCCAAAAATGCAAGAAAAGTCATGCATTTTAAAAAAGCCTTTGTGCTGGATTCATGAATGGAATAAGTGTTTAAAATGGGTTTGCATTTCATTTTCAGCATTTGATTAAAATAATAAATGTTACTAATTAATATAATCATGCTGGAAAAGTGTTGATTTTGCTCATTTAAGCCCTTTTAACAGTTATTTCAGGAACTACTGTTCTATTTTACGGTTTGTCTCTCTCTTAGGGTGGAAAATTGCTGTCTCCCTTTCCTGTGATAAAGCTGTCGCCTGTGCGCTGGGAAAGTGAAATCCATCATGTGACGAAGAGGGTTTATTCCACCATTCCGCCCCATTGAGGCCCGTAACACGTATGTGCTCTTGCCATGCATCATTTACCCACAACACCCCTCTCGCTCTCTCTTTGTGTCGGCTCTCGGTACCGTCTTTTGGCTCGCTGTAGCGACAGCTTCGCTCGCATGCAGTCTTTTGCAAGATTGATCTATTGTAGTTGTTGTTTTTTGCGGGTAGTTTTGTTCAGCGCTGCTGGGTCTAGTTCACAGACATCAACGGCTCCTTTATATTGTCAGACTCCTTTTGCATTGTTCTTGCAGGCTCTGCACGGACATAAACCCACATGCACTTCTACTGCCAAGTGCTTGGTGTACTATTTCAACTTCTTTATGACAGGATAACACTTTGCTACCACTTTCGAGGTTTTTCTAGAGAAAGAGCGAGAAATCTGTGCACAGGAAGGTGAAATGACACTAAATTGCTGCGAGCGCTGAAATTTTGAGCTGCTTCGGTTGATACATTGAGAACCGCCCTGGGTTAGTTTGCTTTAAAATATACAAAAACATCAACCAGTGTAGTTCCACAATGCCCAGAGCAAATAAACAAAAATTTATATTCACAGTCATGCCCTTAAGAGCTCGTTGAATAAATTGCTGTGTTTATCTGTGGAGGTTTCACAATTTTGTGGCAATAAAACGCCTCCACTTAGATGAAAATATTCAAGAGACGTCTTTATTGGCAAAACAAGATTAAGCTAACGCAGCTGCTGTATGCTATCAAGACTTGTAGCTTATGCAGTAATTCACGTGTACAGGTGCGTTTGCACTGACAGAGATTCAGTTGCTGGAGGTCGCCGTGTGACCATGTGGTACTTTTGGTTGTAAGTTGGCTACAGGTTTCTCCATGACTATTCAACTGTTTTAGAAGGTAAATCACAAGAGTAACTGTTGCTCATGTCACGTAAAATGACCAACTTTATTAAAAACAGTCACTTTGTAACTATGAATCGCTGCAGATATAAACACTTAAAGAGATGATTTACCCCAGATTTAAAATTCTATAAAATTCATTTATTAGCTGTGATCGCCAGAATAATTTTGTAAAGAATACAGAAAAATGGTAAACACAAACTGTACATTTTACAAAGAAGAAAATTTAAATGTAAACCAGTAAATTCAACAACGCACACTGCTACTAATATCTGTTTTATACCATTAACATATACTGACAACCACCATAATAATGCAGGTGGGAAAAGTGAAAGCCACATGAAGAATCAAAGTTCATTACAAGTAGCTTTTCCACAAGCTGAAGCATATACTAATATACGGAAGGTACACAGAGTCATTCATGCAAACACAAAACACCATCATGGTAACACACAACACTGAAATAATGCAATAAACATTCATTAAACAACAGAAGACGTTACATAAAGCTGTCATGTATATAACTGACTGACAAAAACTATTAAGAAACATAATTATTTAAACAAAATACTTTCAAATGTGGAGTCTCACTCAGGGAATTCTGGGAATATCAGTTTATGATTGTAAATTATACATTGATTTGTTCTGTTTTACTTCTAAAAACTGTATAATTAACAGCATTTTACTATAAAATTACATGAAATGTCTGGTTAGATCTTTTACAGTTTTCCCTGTATATGGTACGAGAACTTACTGTTAACCTATTATCTGTTTTTTTACAAAATGAATTATATTAATATTCTAATATTATATTAGTATGAATTACTTTTAACCCTTACATTAGTTTGCAGGTCAGTTTGACCCATTTCCTTTTTTTTTTTTTAATCGTCTGAAATACTAGGTAGCCTATAATGTTCTCCTTAAAATTGTATGACCTTTTCCACATTTAGGGTTATAAAAATGTATATGAAGTGTCGACACACTAATGTGTTGTGGAATGCGTGCACAAAATTTTTATTACAATTACAGTATGATGTTTGCCGGTTAATTTGATCCACAAACTTTCACGGTAAAAGGCAGCTGCACAGATCCAAAATAAAAACTTTTTTTCTCAGTTTCTCAAATACCATCTAAGTGTATTTACATTTATGTATTTATGGTGCTTTTTTTTGTCATTTTGCAGTTTGGCAGCTTTAGTCTTAATTCACTTTTATTGAAAAGAGTGACCAGATTATTAAACATCACCTTTTGTTCTTCACAGAATAATAATAAAAGTCAGTAGGGTTAGTAATGACTTGAAGGTGGGTAAATGATGACTGTTTTCTTCTAAAAGATGAATCATTTGTGCAGGCTGGTATCAAGAGGGTGACATGGATGATGTGTAAGCGTCTTTCTGCGCTCCTTTGCTGTGCCATGCAACATAAAAAGTCGCCTAGACACCATCCTTGTAGTTAAAAATAGTCCCTAACTGTTTTCTCGTGATCAAAGCTTGCACGAATCGAACAACATAAACAAGTGGTGACACCCGACTTGTGAGTAACCGATCCCTTGCATTTCCGTCTGTGTCTACATGCAGGTCACTCTCACAGCCGACATCTCTCGCCCTTTAGAGTTGCGCCCTGTGACCTGTAACCTGCGAATCATCAATCCTATTTCCCACTCTTCATCAAAACCTGCTTGCTCTCATCTTAGAGCTAAAAGTTGAAAATGTGTGTCCTGCTGAGCTGTGTTCAGGTTGTGAGGGAGCTGTAGCAGATAATGGCATCAGGTGTGTGTGTGTGTGTTTGTGTTTGTGTGTGTATGAAGGTGTCTGGGGAGCAGTCTACACCTGCTCGCTCTCTTCAGTGCCCACTGGGGGCTGAATTCCCAGAATGCCTTTCAGGCAGCTGTTGACAGCCAGCACTGTGCCCTGGCCCCCCAAACGGCTCTGGGGATCAGCTGCTTAAGAGTGTTTGCTTGTGTGTGTTTGAGGGGGTTAACACAATGT